>JADBJO010000446.1:302500-312500 GCA_016801955.1 Conus betulinus
TTCACATTCAGAGACAGAGACAGAGAGAGAGAGAGAGCGCGCGCTAAATGGGTTATCGGTAGAGAGAAGCGAGAATATAACAAACGAGCGACACGTGTTTCTTATTGGCTCGACAGGTTGTTGCAGACCTTGTAGTCCCCTCTCCACCCCCCCCCCCCCCCCCCCCCCCCCCCCCCCACCCACCCACCTCTTCGTCACCCGCAGAATGAAAACTCCGATCATTCCGTCCACGAAATTATCATTCATGATGCAAGTGGGGAAAGAAATAATAATAATAACAGCGGTGAGTAATCACAAAAGATTTCCCTCTCCGACCTCTCGCACTAGAAGACTCCCATCTTGCTCGTATTTTAGATGGAAGTGTGTTTTTTTAAAAGCGAAGAAGTCGGATGTGGGATACCAGCTGGCTGAAACTTCTCGTTCCATCTCTCTCTCTCTCTCTCTCTCTCGTTCGCCCTTGCGATTGGCACAAATCAAGGTCTCGATTCAGCTGTTTGCTAGACCTGCTCTGCAGGGTGACTGGCAGGTGCAACCTCCCGGAGCTTGGAGTGTAGCGCAGAAAGAAAATAATAGAGGCCCCGGAGGGGGGCTCCTTCTGACGAGCTATTCACAAGCTCAGGAAAACCGCGCGGCGTTGCCGGCCAGGTGAATGCACACACACACACACACACACACACCAGAAAAACAGACAGAGACCGGTGGAAGCGGAGCTGGGAGCAGGGGAGGGGGGAGGGCAAGCAAAGCAAACTTAAATGGGATTGTCAGTTGAGACACAAAGAGAGCCAACAGGAAAAGAGTAATTTTACGGAAAAGACAGGAAAGAAAAGAACCGCAGTGATGAGGAGAAAGCACCAGTTGCTATCTGCTTGGTCCTTTTCATTTTGTCGATTTTCCGCACGCACGCAAGCATGCACGCATGCATGCGCACTCGCGCCTCTGTGTGTACGTGTGTGCGTGCGTGTGTGTGTGTGTGTGTGTGTGTGTTGTTGTGTTGTGTGTTGTGTTGTGTTGTGCGCGCGCGCGCGCGCGTGCGCGTGTACATGTGCGTGCGTTCGTGCGTGCGAGTGTGTACACGCGCATGGATCGAGAGCACGCCTACTATACTGCTTTTGCGTGCACTATTTTGAGAGAGAGAGAGAGAGCATGTCTGAACTGACCATCTCTTCACAACAGACTTCCACACTGACATTCAACCCAAGGGATACTTCTCTGCAACTCGCACATCAAGATCCTAACTTTCATACATCCATACGGGGCAATCGCCTTAGAGAACACAACTCAGGAACAACCTCCTCTTGGGATTCATCCATAAAACGATCACTTCTTCCAGTGAAAAAAGCTCTGTCACCTAATACGATACATCTGGATCGAACCACCACCTAAGAGGATACATCTTGGTGGTAAAACCAATCACCTCTAAAGATAGATCTCTGAGGTACAATCACCTTGAGAGGATACATCTCTGTGGTACCACCACCTTAGAGAATATATCTCAGTGGTGCAACCATCTCTGGGGATACGTCGCTGTGGTACAACAATCTCTAAAGATACATCTCGGTGGTACACAAATCTCTGGGGATGCATCTCTGTGGTACAACCACCGCTGGGCTACATCCCGGTGGTGCAACTTCCTTACAGGATACATCTCTGTGGTACAACCATCTCAAGGGATACATATCGGTGGAAGATTGGTACAACAGCCTCTGGAGACAGTCATCTCTTTGGAACAGCTATTTCTAGGAACAATATCTCTAGAACAATCACCTCAGGGAATACAGTCAAGATATCTCTTTCTGGAATGACCATTTCTGGGGAAAGGCATTTCTCTGGAACAACCATCTCTGGGGAATACAGTAATCTCTCTGGAATAACTACCTCTGGGAATGCGGTCATATCTCTTGGACAACCATCTCTGGAACAACCACATCTGGGGATGTAATTATCTCTCTGGAGCAACCAACGTTGAGAGTACAGTCATCGCTGGAAACAATCACCTTGAGGATATACCCATGTCTGAGAAACAATTACTTCAGAGGATACATCTCTGTGTTATAGTCACTTCTGGGTATGCATCTCTGTCAAACCACCTCTGGCACCACAGTTTTGTGAAACAACAGCCTTTGGGTATACATCTCTGAGAAACCACCACCTCTGGAAGAACATCTAAGGGAAAAAAAAAAAAGGGGGGGGGGGGGGGGGGGGGGGGGGGGGGGGGGGGGGGGGGGGGGGGGGGGGGGCCTCTGGGCCTCATGGCATGTATCTCTGAGAAACACCAGCCACCTCTTAGCATGTGTTTCTGGAACAATCGACCACCTCTGGTCATGCATTTCTGGAAAAGCAACCACTCTGAGCGTACAGCTATTGAGCAATCAACGACCTCAGGGCATACATATCTCTGCAGCAACCACCTGTGCGGATTGTATCTCTACGGAAAGATCAACCATCTCCGGGCTGACTTCTCTGCAAAACAACCAAGCACCTCTTATCACATAACTTTATATAACCACTTTGGCTGAATACATCTCTGTAGAACACCACAACTGCGGCTTACACCTTCTGTGGAACGACCATCCACCGCAGTGCATAGATATATCTCACAACCAGCCACCTCTGGTATCTCTGTGGAACGACCATCTCTGCAGAAAATATCACTATGGAACAACCAGCCGGCATGATCTCACAGCAAACATCTCTGTAAAACAACCAGCCACCTCAGGAAAATCTCAAAGGAACAACGACCTCTGCAGAATATATCTCTGTGGGACAAACAATCGCTTCAAGGATGTCGGTGGAACATCTCTTTTCTGCAGAATTTCTCTCTCTGTGCCACAACAACCTGCAAGATCTGTGTAGACCAACCCCGGTCACCTCAGGATACACATTTAAACGGAACGATGACCTCTGCAGAATACATCTCCATGGAACGAACGACCAATCACCTCTGAGCACGTATCTTTGTAGGGAAAAAGCAAAGACCTCTGGGCAATACAACCAACAACACTCTGGGTGTCCACACTGAGTTAATGACAAAGTCGCCAGTATATCATTAATTTCAAGAGTATCGAGGCTGGATGGGTGTCATGCCGTACTCTGTATGGTGGTGCTCACTCACCCTGACTCTGCAGTTAAGCAGTTACTAACGTCTGCGGGAAGCTTAGTGGATGGCGTCTTGGATGATTACGTTGAAT
This sequence comes from Conus betulinus, assembly GCA_016801955.1. NCBI lineage: Eukaryota > Metazoa > Mollusca > Gastropoda > Neogastropoda > Conidae > Conus > Conus betulinus. Next base: position 305,689 of record JADBJO010000446.1, read on the forward strand.
TAGAACTAGAACACTGAAAGTCATCTCAATACATACATTTCTCCTCAGGCGGTTTGCCTCGTTATAATCTACAAGAGACTATTGCTTTGTGCGGTCTGCAGGTTTAGAGCTGCCAACCGAAGGAACCGGGTGTGGCTGTGTACGGAAAAGTCAAAACGAGCAGCTTGTGGTACAGAAGGGTGGAACGAATGTCAAAAGAAAACACCACGTCCGTACGCATACATCCCCGCGGTACAAAGGCCGGAAGGTCTGCACCTGCTTGTATCACTCGATCGCCATGTCGGGCGAACAGAACACGTCACTCAGCAACATTCAGTTTATTGCTCGCTGTGTGTGTGCCACTAACCCATATTGAGTCTTCCTCCGTGCCCCGCTCTCTCTCCCTCTCTCTCTTTTTTTTCTCGTCCGGCTTTCTCTTTCGCTTTCCTCTCTCTCCTTCGACACCCCCCCCCCCCCCCCCCCCCCCCCCCCCCCCCCCCCCCCCCCCCCGCGTTCTCATTCCTTCTCCCCTCACTCTCTCTCTCTCTCTCTCTCTGTCTCTCTTCCCACCCCCCCCACCCCCCTCCGCCCTTCTCTTTCCTTCTCTCCTTCGAACCCCCATCCTCCCTCTGTCTCATTCATATCCCCCTTCTCTCTCTCTCTCTCTCTCTCTCTCTCTCTCTCTCTCTCTCTCTCCAAAAATGTTAGGTCGAAAAACGGTTCCTCACTTACTTCGTAAATACTTACCTTCCTTTTGTTTTACTGTCTCAAGATCTTAGGGGCGTGAAAAAGTAGAGACAAGAGTTACCATCTTTCTCAGAGTAAAGCAGTGGAATAAAAATGAAAGAAAGGAGAAAGACAGAGAAAGAGATGAGAAAGAGGGGACAGAGGAGAGACTTCGCAATTTTACCTTGTGTGTGTTTGCGCGTGCGTACGTGCGTGCATGAGCGCGCGTGTATGCGTGCGTGCGTGCGTGCGTGCATGTGTGTGTGTGTGTGTGTGTGTGTGTGTGTGTGTGTGTGTGTGTGATGTGTGCGTGCGCGCATGCATATGTTCGAGTGTGCGCGCATGCGCTCTTGCGCGTATGTGAATCGTCCATACAAATATCAAAATATCTTATAGTGTCGTGCATGAAACATAGGCCTACTGAGGATGGGGAACAACGTTATTCACGTGGTTTGACCACTTGTTCAAAGTATTTTCAAAAGTTTGTAATACTTCATTTTTTTTTTTTTTCCGATTTGGTTTGCCTTTTTAAAAGTCAGTTTATAACAAAGAAAATAATCAAACAGCATCCTGATCTGTTTTCTTTTGTGTCAACGAAGTAGATATTCACACCAACCACAACGGATTAAAAGACGATGAAAGATGCTTGCATGCATGCGCACATGTGGCCCTGCCTCGCGCGCGTGCGCGCGCGCACACACACACACACGCGCGCGCGCGCGCGCGCGCACGTCCGCCCGCACACACACACACACACAATCTACACAGGCACAGACACACACACACTCACACACACGCGCGCGCGCGCGTGTGCTCGAATACTTACAAACAAGAGGGAGGGAGGGTGGAGAGAGAGAGAGAGAGAGAGAGAGAGAGAGAGAGAGAGAGAGAGAGAGAGAGAGAGAGAGAGAAAGCAGCAGAGATGTGAGCGAGAGACAGAGACAGACTCACATAAGGTGGCCCTTTCTGATAGGGGTGCTCGAGCCGCTTCTATTGAAGGGGTGCTCGAGCCGCTTCTATTTAAAAAAAAAAAAAAAAAAAAAAAAAAAAAAGGAAAAAAAAAAAGAAAAAAAAAAAAAAAAACAGACGGATCCAATCTTTGCACAACAATGCCTGTTCGATCGTGATATGCAGAACGACCGATTCAAATAAACAGCGGCACCACGCGGAGCCAGTTCTGAGGAAACGACAGACAGGACTAATCTTAGGGTTGACAGAGAGCTCAGGACGCCATTGTAGAAACAGTTCTGGGGACCGAGAAAGTCGCAGCGCTGGTCACCATGTGTCACGGTCATGAAGCATCTCATCACATACGAACAGCTGGCACTGGACACAATGGGGAATCCCACTGTGACCACAGCTGCAAGAACACTTAACATAATAATGAGGCTGTGTCACGAAGAGACTTAATTGGCCTTCTAAGGCTGATCAAGTTGACTCGGATCGATTTTACGCTAGGTGTTTTTCAGATCTCTTCCACGGGGCATTCCTCTGCAAGGTGACGTATGTATTCTCAACTGGATTACGCATAAGGCGATAGAAATGCGTAGTCGTCTCAGAACTACTTGACAGCCGCGAGAAACTTCCAGAAGGTTCCAATTCAAGTCTTCTCGCGCGTGCGAGCACACATGAACGTGCGCGCGCGCGCGCGCGCGCGCACACACACACACCCACCCACCCACACACACACACACACACACACACACACACACACAATATGTTAGTGCCCAACAAGAAAACAAATGATAATGAAATAATCCTACAGGTTAGTGACACAACACAATGGACCAGCTACTGCTCAATCCAGTGGTTAAAATACCGCTACATTCAAGTCGCCGGACTACAACAGTTCAACGTTATACCATGTAACAAGAAAAAACAAGTAAAAGCCTTTCAAGTAAAAGGACATGTGAACGCGTCACAATGGCACAAATCCTGCTGGTGACACCTGTAGTAAGGGAGCTAAGTAGGCACGAGTCAAAGAGTTACAGAAAAGCAATCGGTTCAAGCACAATACTTCCAGGTCGAAATCCTCTCTCGACACCCCCCCCCCCCCCCCCCCCCTCCCCCAACAGCTCCAAACATCCACACAGCACACAGGAACACCTGAAGGCCAATGGTATTTTATTGGTGTGGGAGTTTCCTGTTCAACCTGTGTGTAAACTCTCGTGTGCGCGAGTTAAGACAATAGGTTTCGCTGTGGGCAGTTTCGTCACGCCTGCCAAAGGAAAGCTGCGCCGTGAGCCAGCACTAATTATCACCCGAACTTTTTCGCCTTTTTTTCTTCCAATCGTTTGAGCTGTTCACAATATCACCTGTTTTTTAAATGAAGGAACCAAACCGCGCACAAACACGCCACGCATCCAACCAAAAACATTGTCCGATCATTGTGCATTAAAGATAATAGTCACACACACACACACACACACAGAGTTTTTTTTATTTCAAATCAAACCGCCTCGTCATGGAATTTCCACACCAGCGGAATACAAAAGACTTCCTTGATTCAAGGCAACAAGCCTGGTAATTAGTGCCACCTAGTTCGTCCATATGGAAAGCCACAAAAATTCATGCGCGTATCGAATTGGCTATTCAGACAGCCACAAACAAAGGAGTCGCCCCAGCACCTAGTGCAAGGGCTCTTTTCTCACACACAAAACCCAGCCGCGTGACTTCTCTTATGATTTTGGGAGGGAAAAACTGGTTTCGGATTATATGGACTCCAGCTTTAGTTCTCCCTCCCCCATCCCTCCGCTCCTCTCTCTCTCTCTCTCTCTCTCTCTCTCTCTCTCACCAGCCCTTGTGACAAATGTAGGGGAAGAGAGGAGGGCGGGGGAGGGGGGGGGGGGGGGGGGGGGGGGTTAGAAGATTCCATGGATTTTTGGCACAAAGAAAATATCTTCAAGAACTGCAACCCGTATCAAACATTGGGGGCTCAAAATTCAGAACAAACAAACAAAAAATTGATTAATCATACAACGTTCCTGTTATCTCGACCATACACTAATTCACAGAGACAGAGAGGGAGAGAGAGAGAGAGAGAGAGAGAGAGAGAGAGAGAGAGAGAGAGAGAGATATTATATTAGCTCTGTAGGCCAAGTACTTTTGTGCGCGCACGCGCGCACACACACACACACACACACACTTGCTTCCACTTGTTCTGCAGCTTGGCCTTGATGATGGTCCTGGGTTCGGTGTAGCTGGTAGATCTGTCCATCTGCTCCTTTGTAGTGCCCTCCTTTGCCAGGGAGTCAGCAGTCTCATTGCCGAGCACGTTGCAGTGGGAGGGAATCCACTGCAGGGTGACTGTGTGACTTGTGCAGAGGGAGGCGAGAGATGAGGACAGATCGTTGAGCTCTGGATCTCTGTTGGACTGAAGGGCCTGCAAGATGGACAGGGGCGTCGGTCAGGAAGACAACGTTGTGGCTGGCGTAGGGGCTGACCTCGATGTGGGCTGCTGCTGTTTTCAGGGCTTCTGCTTCAGCTCTGTAATTTGCGGAGTACAGGCCGGTAGCGGGGCAGATCCGGGCGGGGCGACTATCCCCAACCCGGCGGACCCCTGGGGGTGGTGGATAGGGGGTCTGCCCCCAGATATGAGGGTTAGCTGCGATATAAGTCAGGCTTGCCTGGTCGAATAAGCAGTCCCGGACCAACTGGCGATGTTCCTACCAGGACGGGGCGGGGTAACTGGTGGCACTGTTACACCATATCAAATTCCCCATGTGTCCTGTGGCGGGTTCATCATGCGAGTAAGAGGCGCATAAAAACCTCTAGCCCTGGGAAAGGAAAGCCTCGGAGAAACAAACCAGGGTAGGGGATGCTCATTAGCCTTGGTTGGCAAGTCGCCTACGAGAGGGAAACTCGGACATGAAAACCAACGCTGAAGACGGATGTGCTGGGCCCTTGGCGCGTAACGGCAGTACAACGCATCTACGTCATGGATGGACTTGTCTTTCGTTTCACGTAGCTTCTCCGGCTGATCTTGCACTGACCGATCAAAAGTCAGCACTGTCCAACTGACTTGCCTTTCATTTCACGCGGTTTACTCGGCTCTTGTCCTTAATGTCCAATGCCATGATGACACCCCTCTCGCCTTTGATATCTTACGGTCCACTGACCCTTCGTTTTCAAACTGGCAAGCTGTTGGCCCTTTGTCTTTAATTATCACACATACTTTGTTGACCCCGTCGTCCTTCATTCTCAAACCCTAATGACCATTTGTCTTTTCTTCTTTTTTCTATCTGTTGACTCTTTGTACTACTTAATTTCCCGTACCCTTGCTTCCAAATTCCCCATTCTCAGTTTACCTTGTTGTTTTAATTCCCCATACCCTACTGACCTGTCCTTAATTTTCCACAGCCTGCTGGCCTCTTTTCTTTAAATGACGATGCCCTACTGATCTCTTCTCCTAAATTTCCAGTACCCTGTTGACCTCTTCTCCTCAATTTCTAGGCCTGCTGACTTCTTCTCTTAAAATTTCCTACACCTTGTTGAGCTCTGCTCCAAAACTTCCCATGCCGCGTTGACCTCTTCAGCCTTCTCTTAGATTTCCAATACCCTGTTGATGTCTAATCCTAAATTTCCCATAATCATGTTGACCTCTTCGCACAAACTTCACATATCCTGTTGATCCCTTCTCCTAAATACCTCCTACTCTGTTGACCTTTTTCTCCTAAACCTCACACACACCCTCTTGACCTCTTCTCCTGAACGTTTGATAACCAGCTGATCTCGTCTCTTAAATTTCCAATACCCTGGTGACCTCTTCTCCAACCTGTTCCATATCTTGCTGATCTCTGCTTTCAATGTCCTGTATCTCGTAGACTTCTTCTTCTGAACTTCCCATATCCTGCTAGTCTCTTCGCCTTAATTCCCATACCCCACTGACCTCTTCTCCTTCATTTAAAATAGCCCGATGGCTTTCCTCTCATTGTTTTCAAAGCCAGTTGACCTTCTCCCTAATTTCCCTTTCCTGTCGATCTCTCTCTCCTAAATTTCCCAACACTCTGTTGACCCCTTCTCCTTAATTCCTGATGCCCTGTTGACCTCTTCTCCTTGATTCTTGATGCCCTGTTGACCCTCTCTTTCATTAATTTTCAGTATCATTTTGACCTCTTTTGCTTAATTCACAGTACTCTATAAACTAATATCTTTCATTTAGCACACCCTTTTGTCGTTTTTTAATTTCGGTACACCATGCTGACCACGTCTCCCTAATTTTCCACTTCCTGTTGATACTTTATTCTTAATTTTCCTCTTCTCTTCAACTTTCCATAAGTTGTTGACCCTTGTCTTTGAATACCCAACAACTTGTGGACTCTGTGTCCTAATTGTCCATCCAAGTCACGTTAACAGCCGGGCCATCCATCCATCCACTGGGGGTCATATCAACGGGGCTCCTATCGGGGCTGTCATCTCGTCAAAGTCCACTGCTAACCTTGTTACAAACAAACAAAAAGCAGTCATCCAGTCTTTTTTTTTTTTTTCAAACGCACACAAATTGCTTTAAAATCTTTCCCCGATGAAATACTACTTTTCTATCCTGTTCAGATCCTTTTTATCAATTTTCCACGTCTTCTTTCCGTATCCTGGTGATCTCGTGTAAGTTCTGAAGTTTCCATATCATGTCGTCTTCCCGTTTTCATTGTCCAATATTCTGCTGAGCTATATTTATACTTTTTTTTTTTTTTTTTTTAATCCCATATCATGTTAGCCTCCGGCTTCCGGCTCCCCGTCTTCAATTTCCCCCGAGTCATGCTGACTCGCGTCCTTTCTCAACGTCGTGTTAGATATCTCTATATCTCGCGCATTATCCCTTTGACGACCACTTCCACTCATTTACTCCTATTCGGTTTATCCCTCACCTTCTTTCCCCTTCCTTCTCCGTTTCATCGAAACCGCAGTCTGGCCCCTTACCCACCCTGGCCCCATCCTCCTCCTCCTCCTTCCGCCACCTCCTTTATTTGTCTGTTTTTTTTTTTTTTTTTTTTTTTCAACGTGACATTCATTGTTCAGCCACTTTAAGTTGCATCCTTCAACGCAGGGTGACAAACTTTTTTTTTTCTGAAAACAGTTTTAATGGTTGTGCTTGGTCTACTCATTTTCCA
>JADBJO010000446.1:317500-332500 GCA_016801955.1 Conus betulinus
ATGCTCCAGGACTGAATAGATATCAGTAATAAAATGTTTGGTAGCTGAACAGTGCACACACCAAGTGAAATTCACAGAATGAATGTCTGCTGTGTATGGAACAGCATGTTTCAGCCAAAAATGTCTTCAAATGGGTTGAATTATTTACAGTTCACATGTGACGAAGAGATAAAACCCATTGTGAGCGACTGGCTTTAAAGTCAATCTAAAGATTTCTACACAAACGGCATACACAAACTCGTACACCGATGGCAAAAATGTGTGGCAGTGCTGGGAGAGCACGCAGAAAAAATAGTAAAAAAAAGGCAAGCTTCCACCTGTATCAGAAGTCCTTATATAGAACAATTCACCTTATATATATAGAACGGCCCTCGTAATGCTGATACCGACACTTAACAGACGACATGGCATCACGACCTGTACTCACAAAGCAAACACTAAACACCAACTGAACATAGGAGATTCTTCGAAACTGCCGTCACATCCAGTCACTATTAACAAAGCTGACATTTAATACCCACACTGAGAAACTGACTGCTAGCTACCAGCGGATGATAAAATAACTAACAAGATGGAATAAAGCCGTTTCATTACAAACGACACAAAACATACGACATACATCGACATACAGAAAACTTTTACCATAAAACGGAGGGAATGATAGAGTAACAGAGAGTATCAAGTTTCAAACTGTACAGAAACAGACGACGTTTCGATACCGACGACATTGCCTAAAACCTAACACAGAGAACACGAGACCATACAATCTGCCAACAAAGGAGACGGTTGAAATAACTCACGACTAATGTCACATAAACCTCTGAATCTAAAGAACAGACCAATGTTTCAGATCAGCTGAGCGAGCGACCCCCTGACTCACCTCGCCGAATGCGCCCTTGCCGATGACCTTGAGGGAGTCGAAGTCGTCCACGCCCAGACGAGTACGTTTCAGCCGTAGGAACTCCGTCTCCTTCATGGCGTGCTGCTGCCGCCGCTCACTTTTTTCTGAACACACACACACACACACACACACACACACACACACGCACACACACACACACACCATCATTACTATTACTACTGGTTTTCTTCTCACAGAACTGTTGTTATTGTCTGTTGCTGTTAGTAACATTTTCTTCCCAATCCCCCCTACTCTACCCTTCATTGGCTGCCTTGGGAGGCCATTCGTTCGTTTGTGGGTTGTTTTTTTTTCTCAAACGGCGGTAAGACTGCTGCTGAACTGAAGGCGATCCGTTTCTGTACGTTACCATGGATGGCCTAACACAACCAGGCCAGGCCCACTGACAAGTCTCACCAAAATAACAAAAGTAAGATTAAAAAAAAAAAAACACACACACACACACACACACACACACACACACACACACACACACACACACACACACACACACAGGCGTAACAAACAGCATGGCACCGTTCTGTGCACATGACAGAATTCGATGATTCCCATGTTGTTCACGATGTCAGTGAAAGTTTTCTGATTTCAAATATGTATCTTAATGCTCTCTTTTTCATGACCCCCCCCTCCCCTCCCTCTTTTTCGTTATTCGTTATTTTTTTTTATTACAATCTTTGTGTGAGCCGATGTCATATTGACGAAAAGAATTGTCTGCCTGCCCCTCTTTTCCCCCACTATTACACTGTTTCGGGAAGAAACAAAAAGCATTCACAAACATCTTCTCCAATACGGAATGAGGGAGCGTGATGGGAAAGAGAAGAAGGGAAAATAAACATACAGGCAAAAGTATCTATGATTAAGATAAGACTAAGAGAATAAATAAATAGAAAAAGGTTGACAATGTCTGTATGCGTGTGAGTGTGAACATGTGTGGTCTGCGATACAGGTGTCATACAAGCAGCTACCGAAACTACCTACAAGAAAATTGAAGTCCATCTAAAATGAAACGTAACTGTTAACCTAGCATAAAAGAATACAGTCAGAAAATACGTGAACAAACATGGAGAATATTGCTCAGTAAAGTCTATGGAGTTATACAGGTAAGGAAAGAACTTAAATAAATTGCAATGCGTAACAACAGATTTTGGACGCATTTATCAATTCACACACACACACACACACACACACACACACACACACACACACACACACACACACACATCATATATACACACACACACATCATCATCATCATCATCTCTGATAGTTGTACTGATATACTCCGAAAGCCGACAGCTAACGAAAGGGTGTGTATGATTAAAGCGTGATGTGGAGAGAGAGAGAGAGAGAGAGAGAGAGAGAGAGAGAGAGAGAGAGAGAGAGAGAGAAAGAGAACGAACGACGAACGAATGAAAATGTTGTTTAATGAGGGAAAAGAATAAGCACAAGTCAGTAGTTTTTTTTTCATCCAGCCCTCAAACAATAGAGAGAGAGAGGGGGGGGGGGGGGGTGGGGTGGGCGGAAGGGGGGGGGGGGGGGGGGGGGGGGGGGGGAAAAGAGAGAGAGAGAGAGAGAGAGAGTTCCAAACTCATAATAGACAGAGAGACAGAGTGTTTACTGAGAAAACAGTGCAATTCACCCATCCCTGTCCCCACTCCTCATATCAATCACACACACACACACACACACACACACACACACACACACACACACACACACACACACACCTCTGCTCCCTGATTCTTGCCTCGTAATGTGCTCCTGAATATCACCTCACAACTGCTTTTGTTTACAGACACATAGGGAGGCGGAAACCCAGCGAGCGGGAAAGGGTTGGGCTTCCAGTAAAAAGATGTGTCCGGCGCCATTTTCCGTTGAAGCAAAAAATGTAACGTCAAACACCACACAATGTGACAACTGTACCGGCCCCAAGGAGACCAGACGTCAGACTTTCTGCCGCCTTTCACAGCCAACCACAATGATGAAACAGCACAAAACAAAACACAAAAAAAGATAACAGTAGCCTGATTGTCTTCATAGACTTACATACGCTGCTTGCACCTCTGAATCGTCCCCCCCCCCCCCCCCCCCCCCCCCCCCCCCCCCTATGACACTATCCTCACCACTTTATTCATCCCCTTCTCACACACACACACACACACACACACACACACACACACACACACGCACGCACGCACACACACACACACACACACACACACACACACACACACACACACACACACACACACACACACACACACGCACGCACACACACACACACACACACACACACCTTTGCTCTCCTACTCTTTCCCTTTCTCGTCCAACTCTTTATCGGAGGCAATCTTGGGACGATTATGTATGAAGGCGCAACGTCACGCGACAACGAACGGCTAAAAATACAACGAAAAGAATATCCATCACGAACTCTTGTCAGGCGTGTCCGTCAGCGCCACTGCTCTAGTATCCAAAGCAGAACACAGCTCGACAAGCAAAACAGAGAGAGAGAGAGAGAGAGAGGAGGGGGGGGGGGAGAGAGAGAGAGAGAGAGAGAGAGACGCTTGATTGAAAACCAGATTATAGAATTAAAATCTCTCCTCTTCCAGGATAACCTAGCACGGAGGCTCTTCCTGGCTGTCATTACGTCCAAATCAGTGCCTTTTCATTAAAAAAAAAATTAAAATCCAATCCACGATCCCTGATCCGAGGGCAGGGGGAAAGGAAAAATCCTGCATCGCTCACGATGTGTCGAGATCAGCAGACAAAAAGGCAGCATAAAGGCGCAGCTTTCTAGCCGACGGACGGAAGAAGGAGAGGGTTGAGGAGTGGTTGGGGCAGTTCTTTCAAGAGGCAACTCACTCCACTTCCGCTCTTTTCAAATGAAGTCAAACTGAACGCGTGCCAAGTGCCTGCAACGGTCCCCCCGCCCCCCCCCCCCCCCCCCCCCCCCCCCCCCCCCTCCTGTTAGGCCGGGAACAGCTTTAAGGAACATGAATTACTTTGTAAAAGAGAAGAACTACTACTTTAAAAAAAAATTTAAACAGTAAAACTAAAGGGAGGGGTAGGGGAAAGGTGGGGTGAGGGATCTCAAAACATGACGACGACCAAGTGTGTCCCTACGTGGTTCTATGCGACTCACCTCCTGGGCAAGAGGCGAACAACACATCTGAGTTAATCTTTCAACAAAGTTGAAGAAACCATCCAGCGCTCGCTCTCGCTCTCTCTCTCTCTCTCTCTCCGATCCTTTCTTCACGAACAAGCCAACGAATGAGCGAACAAGTCTTTTGCAGGACAGGTTTCCTTGTTCTGAATACAACAATTCGCGTGGAACATCAATGAGCAGACTTTCCACTATTTCCCCCCTGTTTTATCATGTTTTACAACAGCCCAGACGACCATAAAGGACCCTTTCAGGGCTGTCACTAGATTCTGGGGGGGGGGGGGGGGGGGGGGGGGGGGGGGGGGACTCCTGTCCTGACAAAAAAGGCAACAAGCACAGCAGAGCCATCACTGCTGAACTTTTCAAATCCTTACGGCGGATAATAAACTAGGCTGCACTGAGGGCGTAAGCCCTTCCGCTTGATTTTTACCCCAAGATTAAAATGAACGACTGATGAATAGTCTCTCTCTCTCTCTCTCTCTCTCTCTCTCTCTCTCTCTCACACACACACACACACACACACACACACACACATTATATACATATATATAAAGAGAGACAGAGACAGAGAGAGACAGAGAGAGAGAGAGAGAGACAGTGAGGCAGACAGGCAGAGACAGACAGAAAGAGAGAGAGAGAGGGGTGTGTGGGTGTGTGTGTGTGTGTGGGGGGGGGGGGGGGGTGTTAAATGCGCAAAGAGACACAGCATGCAGCCGCTCTAAACAGCGCTTACAGTATCATTAGCAGGTAACAGAGTACAGAAAGGAGAGCATGGGGTTTCCTGAAGTTGGCGACACCATTCATACTGAAACAGCCCCCAGCATCCCAGCTCAGCCAGAGCTTTATCGTTCTTATTGTCTTTATTATGGCAGCTCAGCAAACCGCACAGGCAAGCTGTCCCTCTCATGCAGGGAAAACTGTCGCACCCTGAAAGAAAAAGAGACATACGACGAAGCGGCTGATGACATTGATGCTGAACGTTCGGCATCCTTCGCACGTAAGACTTGGCTGCACAAACAGTACCCGCCATTCCGCTTGACTTAACACTCTCTGTTTTTAAAAAAGGAAAACGTACAAAGTAAGAAAGACGTTTAAATTTTTTAAAAAAAAAGAAGAAGAAAAAATCCATCATATCCCATATGAGCGAATCGATACTGCCGAATGAACAGCAAGTGTTCATCCTAAACATTACTCGCCAGACCACACAAGATGGCATGTCCTAAATAAAATACTGTGACCAGAATGTGTGTGTGTGTGTGTGTGTGTGTGTGTGTGTGTGTGTGTGTGTGTGTGTGTTTAAATTTCCATCCAGAGCAAGGACAGAAAATGGTCCACAAAAACAAAACAAACAAACAAACAAAAACCACGATATCCAGAAAAGCAAAAAGCCGAAGAGAGCGACAGAAAAGAGGAACAGAGCCCGCGGAATCCTCAACGGGAGAGGGGGGGGGGGGGGGGGGGGGGGGGGGGGGGGGGGGGGGATCGGGGTCGAAAGCACTTGGGTAGAACTGCATGCACATACATCATCAGTCAGCACACTCACCGAAATAGCTCGACAGTTTAAAAGCGTGCAATGGGAAATACACTTCTGTGCTCCACAAATGATTTAAAAAAACAAATAAGTAAGTGTACGCGTGACTGGGAGGAAAGAGGAAGTGAGGGACGGGTGGTGGTGTAGTGTGGAGGGCAATCTGTGTGCAATTAATGACAGGTACGTTGATGATAAAATTGAAAAAAAAAAATAATAATATAATAAAGCAAACTCATGAGTCTGTCGATAAGTCCGTTATGCTGTGCGGAGTCACGAAGTGACGTCTTTGAGTACTGCCAGCCCACCGACGGAGTTGAGGCAAGTTGCTGACTTACTTTTTTTTTTTTTTTTTAATGATTATGGCTGTTTAGAAAACCTCTACGTTCTGATGTCGAGGGGCTGTACGTTTCTTACCCCTAGCTGGGCTCTCAAGCTTTCTGTTTTATCTGTGAGCTCATCTTTCCAGTTCCTCTACACCTTCACCTGCCCCCCCCCCCCCCCCCCCCCCTTCCTCCGCGCCTACCTGCCCCACTCCTCCTCCCCTTACCTATGCTCTTCTCAGGTGTGCTCTCTATTTCTGTTACTCAGCTGGCAGAGTTGTTGGGGTTGACTTCAAAGCGGAAGGTCTGTATTAAGTGATCGTGCAAATGTGAGTGCGTACGCGCGCCCGCGCGTAATGTGTACGGGAGTGTGTACGAAATCAATGAAGGTATGTGGAGAAAGTATTCTGTGAGCGTTGAGTGTCGCATCTGCATTCAAGCGTGTGTGCATCACTGGGATATACTCCCCTCTATGTCTCTTTCTCTGTGTGTGTGTGTGTGTGTGTGTGTGTGTGTGTGTGTTGTGTGCGTGTGTGAGTGAGTGTATGTGTGTGGGAGAGGGAGAGAGAGATTAGTATGTCAGCATCACCACCCCCCTCCCTATACGTCTATGTCATCCCAATTGCCCTTCTTTGTTCTCATGGGATATATGCTGCCCACCCAGCCCACCCATCGCTCCATTCTTCCTCCCACTTGTCACCTTACCCTTGCAGACCTCGGCAAAAACCACAGCTCGGTGGGTTTTTTTTTTTTTTTTTTTTTTTTTTTTTTTTGTGTTGGTTGGTTGGTTGGTTGGTTGGTTTACTTATGGACACGGTTTAAATAACGTCGTCCACACACTCCCAGGCCACAGGTTATACAATACGAACATTCAGTCTTGTTTTTACTGTTCTTGTGGACACAAGTCACTCCTAATCTAACAGATCATCAATTCTGGCTTGACCTTTATTTTACCTTACCACTTTCAACCAAGCTTCTTGACCGACGTTCCAACACGTCTTCAGTACAAAAGGCAGACGAACGACGGGACGGTAGAGGATAAGAAGGGGGACAGAGAGGGAGAGACGCGACCGGAGGAGCACGGTAGGGCCAGATGATCAAATCATGCCAAAAATACCCCAGCCATCTGTGTATTTGGGAGGTGGGCTCCACAGAACCCAATCCAGTCGCGCTTTCCCTCCCACTGCTCTCACACTCGCGCAGCACGCAGATTTAATACCTCCAGTCACGTTTAAACAACCCACACACGCACATTTAGCTGTCGAAGTGAATGAATACAGGCTCTGAAGCATCTCCTTTCAAACTAAACGCAAGAACGTCTGCAGCCTTTCCATTTAAATCATAATGACTACCACCTGCTAATTCCACGCTGACTTAAATTTTCCATCTGTTCGGTAAATTACCCGTGAAATACATTTTTCCTTTCAAAAAAAAAAAAAAAAAAAAAAAAATCAGACTCGCAGCAAAATGCACGCTCTCACGCAACGCGAAGTCAGTAAAAACACACAGAATACCACGCCTGCGCGCGGTCACCTGAACGTCTGAAGATGCGTGCCGTACACCTCGTAGGTTTGACCATCCTCTGTAATACAAAAGTTCATGTCCTTATCCGCCACCCCCCCATCCAACCACCCTTCTCCTTTCTGGTTGACCCGTCCCCCCCCCCCCCCCCCCCCCCCCCCCCCCAATCTATTCGCTTCTCATGCTACAGCAGGCATGGCTTTTTCTGCCAGCTTCATGGCGACAAGCGACACAGCTGCTGTGGTGCCAACAGTGACGGTGTACGGGGAATGGTGGGTCGACCGCCTGTCTGTCTGGCCTTTACCCCGTCTACAGTTTGGCACGGATGAAAGGTGAAAAATGCTGTCGATGAAAGGGATAGAATGGGGACGAGGGGGAGGAGGGGGGATTGAGGGGATCGGGAGACGGGGGTTAAGTGGAAAGTGGGGGCTGCGCCAGCTGAGGGGTCTTACGATGAGATTAACGTCCCTTGTTCCCTGACCAAAAATCTATAGGGAAAAGTGGAAACGGTGTGGTTGGGCAAGGAAGGTTAAAAAAAAAAAAAAAAAAAAAAAAAAAAAACTGCCGTCATTCATCACCTTACGTGAATCTGTAATGTTGAGGACAGAAGCTCGCGAGCTAACAAAACAAACGACAAATACTTTCACAGCTCACAGCTGTCTTTTTGGTTCCTCGCACAATATCAGAGTTTACGCGCTTTGCCCTGCTCCGAAGGCGTAAAAATTCTGATGACTTCGCCGGCCCCTTTTATCTGCTCACTGATGTGTGATGATGAACGTCTCTTCCTCCCACCCCCCACCTCCACCTCACACCCCCCCCTCTCTCTCTCTCTCTCTCTCTCTCTCTCTCTCTCTCTCTCTCTCTCTCTTGTAGTTTACCTCGTCTGTTTACCAGCAAGATGCACTTTCGACAGCTCTGGTAGAACTTATCCGTTTTTCATCAAGACAGTTTATCCTGATGCCTGTTCACGGTCATCCTCCTTCTCTTCAAAGTTCGCGGAATTCTGCGCTTCAAGAAATGTCATTGTTCAAAGTCCAAGGTTGAGGGCATCAAACATCTGTCGTACTCAGACTGACAACTATCGGCCAAACCCCTGTCATGCAAGCGGCTAACCATGGCGCTGTTTACCAAAGCAAACACCAGTCGCAGGTGGCAAGAGACAAAAAAGAGGGCAGATAGCCCTAGAAACACAGCAGAACAAGGCGAGCGTAAATGTATCCTCACCATCCGATTCTGTTTTACCCACCCCGCCCAGTTTATTTTACAGCAGCTGCGATGTTGTTGATAGCATTAGTGACATTTTTTTTTCCAGCTGAAAGCCTCTCTCTCTCTCTCTCTCTCTCTCTCTCTCTCCAAAGCTAAAGCTAGCGAGCGCGCGACAGCAGTGACGAGCATCAAATCAACATGAACCAGAGTGACGTGGATAAACGGTTAGTGACCTTACTCAGTGAGAAAGGTTTTCAAATCGGATAGTGGATGTAACAAGCAAAACGTGTGTCAATTGGTGTATGAACATGGAGCGCTTGAAACTACCGTCAGAACCGAGCACCACAACCTGGACATCGGTACTTTGTCAGTCCAGCGGTGCACTGGGGTGCGCAGTCAGAAATAACTATTAGAGCCATTATGGCAGGTCTTGAAGAGCTAACAAGTGAAATGGACAATTTCCATGTAGACGTGAACTTGAAAGACATGGAGACTGTCACGATTAAAATCATGGGAGTATAATCACGATTGTAGTTGAGTAATTACTGTATCAAAAAAAAAAAAAAAAAAAGGTGCCGACTGAACTAATAGCGCAATCCCATAATCTGATATTCAAAACTATATATCAGTGTCCGCGAGAAGGATTTCTCTTCGCGGTGACATGTATTGCATTTGTTTGATTTTCCATATAGTTATGTAATCCCTACATTTCTCCCCACTCATCCCTTACTGTGAATGAACTTTAAAAGCTGGACACACTAAATCATTTATTCATTCATTCATATTCTCTCTCTCTCTCTCTCTCTCGCCTTGACAAAAACACTGTTTCCTATTTGAAAACCAATATTGCATAATGCACAAGAATGTTGACCATGAATAATCATATGTTTGTGTGTTTGAACATCACTGCCTCCCTGTGCTGATGATACTATTATGGGGACAATGCTTCTTACATCCTCTTTCCACAGGATGTGAGTGTGAGTGAGTGAGTGAGTGAGTGAGTGTGTGTGTGTGTGTGTGTGTGTGTGTGTGTGTGTGTGTGTGTGTGTGTGTGTTTAATGATAATATGAATCCTCACTGTTTTGTTATAATCAGCTTTATATTGTGCAATGGTGTTAGTGTGTAACTATCCTCAATTCCTGAAGGGACGAAGACAAGATTTTCTTTTTTTAAAAAACATTTTTTTTTTTTCATTTTTGTGTTACCGTTGGAATAAAAATTATCAACCAATCAATCAGTCTCTCTCAAACGCATAGGTGAGATTCTACCACAATCAGCTGACTTCAAATGTAAATTCTGTATCCACCAAGTTGCCTCCTCTCATAAACCCCCCTTTCAGCAGCGTCAATCCAACAGATGTTCAGATGAGTTTGTAAGCTGCATCAATTTATTGTCATCGTCACTGTATACATTGAGTCAGCCCACATTACCACAATATCCGTCCACTCATTTCCACATTCCTACTTTATGTAAGAGTGGGAAAACACCGTTAGTAACTTAGTTGATTCCCTCAATAAGGGCGGAGACAGATAGCGACAGAGACAGAGAGACAGACAGACAGAGAGGTCATTTGTGGCCTCTCATGAACCGGTAAGTATAAAAAAAAAAATCTATAACCAACAAAGCAAGGGAAAACCGCCTAATCTGATTATAAGAAAAAATAAATGGATAAATAAATCAGTTACACAAAATCTCCTTCCCATTAGGTCCACAAACATCAATACTGAATGAGGGGGGGGGAAAAATCTCCAATAGCAGTGCTTACTTTCCTGGTCCGACAACGACCAGTCAGTCCGCTCGTTTTATGAACTGCTCCTCCAGTACAGTCAGTATGACGGTCATGTTTGTTGACATGCCGTTCGTTTCCATGCAGGGGCAGACAGTCAGACAGAAAGGAAAAAGATGACAATCGACAGCCGTTTCCTTGCCCTGTCACCCACCACCACCACCCACCTCATCCCTTCACTGCTCTGATCGGAAACAAGGGGCAAATGTCATGATCCGGGGTGATAAAATGGCTCGGGGGTGGGGAGCGGAAAGGGGGGGGGGGGGGGGGGGGGGGGGGGGGGAGGAGGCGACCACGAATCAGTGATGATGTACTTTTTGAATGAACAAATAATGTTTACTTAGATCAGCGGAAGAGAATGACTTGGTGAACCGTGTCTCGTTTGGTTAAAAATAAAGCTTGCGGAAGCGTTCGCGGGAAAGGGGGGGGGGGGGGGGGAGAGAGAGAGAGAGAGAGAGAGAGAGAGTTTGTGGTCTCAAAAGTCAACACCGATACTACTCGAACATGAAAGAGGTCGTGGAGGTAAAAGCGCGATCGTCTTAGGTAGCTCAGAGGTCCGCTAGATGAGCGGTGGTTTGCTGTCCTCATGAGTAAACAGCTTTTGGCAGCCTCCAGTGTTTCAGGCTGCCAGCTGCTATGCTTCTTCGGGTTTACAGACCAACCCATCGGGTGGAGGTGGGAGGCCGTAAGAGCTGTGACAGGACCCATACCTCCGATGACGACCAGAAACCCCACAAACATCGGTCTGGGAACGACAGTTTCGACCTCCAACCATGGGAACAACAGCGACTGGTTCATCCGATTACAGCGTACATTTCGTCCCAGACACTGCAATACCGTATATTCGAATGAAACAACTAATTGCCTGACTGAACCGACTACAGCTGGACTTCGGTCTGGGAACAGCTGTTCGACTTCTCAGTTAAACCACAAACTACCAGACCGAACCGGCTGAAGTTCAGACTTTGGTCTATGAACAGCAGTTCCAATCACCTGATCGAACCACAAACCACCATCTACAAAAACAAACAAGCAAAACATCACCTGATCGAACCACAAACCACCACCATCTACAAAAACAAACAAACAAATAAACAAAAACTTTTTAACAACAACAAACGACCACGATAGACCAACAACAGTTCAGACCTCGTTTGGGACCATTAACTAACTGGTTATGTAACAAGCTACTGGATCGAACCGACAACAAAACTTTCCAACTTTGGTCTGAGAATTGCAATGTCGACAACTTGGAAGAACAACTCACTCCAGGATTACAGAGACTGCAACACAGACACTGGTCTGTGAACTGTCCTTATAAAGAGCGGGCTAATAGGAGGGGAATCTCGCCCCTCAACACCACAGCCTACATTCCTCATTCTTGTCTGTGTGGAGGAGAGACAATTATAATCAATAGCCTCTGGCGACGAGAGAGAGAGAGAGAGAGAGAGAGAGAGAGAGAGAGAGAGAGAGAGAGAGAATGAGGCTTTGACTTTAATTAAAATGAGGGAAGGGCCAGGGAGGGAGACGGTTATACAATTTTATTTTCAGGGCTTGAGGATAGGCTCTCTGTTATTGATTACCGTCAAAAACAATCACTCGAGCAATGACGTGGCGTTTAGCGTCCACTGGGAAGCCGTGTATTCCAGGATCACTCGGGAGGAACATGAAAATGCACATTCGAGTCTCATCCCCTTGAAAGCACACCTCAAGTTTATTAACCACCGCTGCACTATCTTAAACCCTCGGGCCTGGTCGACATTGAGAAAAATTAGAAAAGGACACGCAATGTGCATCAGAATTATGTTCTCATTATAATCGTCATTGTTATCGATTAGAATGACAGAGGCAAAATTCATTGTAGCGCGTGCACACACACACACACGCGCGCGCGCGCGCGCGCGTTAACAGGAACGAGAGTTTTGCTCAGATATAACGGGTACCACCTTGTAAACAGTTCACCAGCACAGTCAGTTTAAGGAACTGTCAGAGAGAGAGGAGGGGTGGGGAGATAAAAGCGAACGAACGAGAGAGAGAGAGAGAGAGAGAGAGAGAGAGAGAGAAGAGAGAGAGAAAGTACTGAAAACTTCTGTACTCCTTCGTCAATAGTTTGTTTTCACACAGGGACATTGCAAAGAATTGTCAAAAACGACCAGTCTGTTGGCATATCTGAGCAGCGATTCAATATTGGTAGGTCAATGTTTAAAATGTGTACTTTTTTTGTTAAAACTGGTTAAATCTGAGCGTTTTACTTCCTGAACCTGCTGCCACTAGACAGACACATACACATATATGCACGCACACATACATATGCTAGCATGCATGAGACACCATGATTCAACACACGAGGTCTTTCAACTGTTTCAGACTTAGCACCCAATGACCTCTTATTCCCGTAAGCTTTTCAGAAATCGTCGTTCGTTCTCTCCGTGTGTGTGTGTGTGTGTGTGTGTGTGTGTCTCTCTCTCTCCTTCCCAAGCCCCCCTACTGTCACCACTGATAATGAAAAGGCAGTGTGGGGTTGCACACAATCAGGAGAAAGGCAGACAACAGGCAGAAAAAGGAAGAAAAGCAAATAAACCAGACACCACAAACAGAAGGTTAATCAATAAAAGCCCCAGACGTCATCGAGCGCGTTGATCAATGACATTTTCACGTGGGTGGTTTGATTCCACACAGGGAAGCCGGAACACCGGAACACGACGAGTCTTTCCCTCAACTCCTAACATCACAAAGTCCACTGGCGAGGAAATAGGAGATGAAGGGGGTGGGGAGAAAGGAGAGAGAGGAGAGGGAGAGGACATGGGAACAGCATAAAGGAAGGAGGAAGAGGTGTGTTTTGTAATTGTTAAAGACAGATCTATATTATGATCAGACTGAACGTTTTATTTCAGATTACTGATCTCCTGATACTCGCAACACTTCAGGCCTGTTCTCCGCGTTGCTTGTTCCTCCCTCGAGCCTTCACAGTGTCTTGACTTACACCTTGCTGTTGAAGCCGTTGATTTACGGCGAGTGAAGAAACGGGCTACACCACACTTTCCGCCCAATCGCCGTCCCTTCAGTCCTGTTTTCATGTGTTAATTGCGAGTGTTCCTGGGACTCTTGAAATTTCACTGTAACGTTTGATCCAGCTTTTTCGCGTGAACAGGCAATCAGTACACGCTGACTACGTTCCTTGGATCGAGCGAGAGGTGTGAACAGCGTTAACGGACTGGCGTATCCCCTCAACTAATTATCTTATCATAAACTGACTGACTGACTATGCCCAAAGGCTGACGACTTTCAGAGAATCATCTTTTTTCGTACTATCACAGTCATCTGTATGTTACTATCTAGGCAAACCGTATGTCGAACTCACGACGAATGTGTTTTATACAACCAATGACTTTTAAACCATTTGGTTATAGTTGGCTTGAAGTGAAATGTGACGGATGTGTGGAAATGAAAACGCATCGAGTGAGACGTGATTGGGCACAACGTGACTGGGCAAAACATGGTGCACCCTGGGGGGGGGGTTAAAAAGGAAAAGGAAGATGATGATGACGAGGGGGAGGTGATCGCGGTAGAAGGGCAACACTGCTCGCACTCGGTGCAAGTTTCGACCCAACAAAGTCATGACCGTCCTACCACACATCATTTCATCATCTTCCTCCATCTCTTCTTCCCTCTTGCTGCTCAAGCTTCCTTTCTTCCCCAACCACACACTCACAGCAAGTCCCACCATTGTAAGCGAAGATCAAGAGTGGCCATGCACGCGGTCCTGCTTACCACAAACACATTCTGAAACAGTTGAGGGGAGGGGTTCGGGCAGAGAGAGAGAGAGAGAGAGAGAGAGAGAGAGAGAGAGATGATGGCAGGGAAACAGTGACAGACAACAAGACATGGAGACAGAACCAAGATAAACACAGGACACAGACAGACAGCTAAGATCCAGTGAGAACTACGATAAACACTGGAGCCAAGACAGCAAGACTATATGAAAAACGGTGGCAGACCACGCCCCGTAATACAGCACCTGACAAGTCTTTGGGGCTGGATGACAACAACAACAAAACAGCAAAAAGAATCCAGAGAGACGGGGGAGAAAGACGGGGCTCCACACAGCGGAGAGACACCTTGATTTCTGTGAGATGACAAGAACACGGCAGTTGACCCTATGTATTGTATTACGCGTGGACCAGGGCCTGCCACGACTGAACAGTCCGGACACATGAAGTTTGACACTTTAACCACAAACCGCCTTTCCAGGCATGACACCATGGTGAGACTACGATAAGGGGAGAGGTGGGACGGGGGTGGGGATGGTAGTGTGGGGTGGGGGTGGGTCGGGAAGAGTCGTGAGCCGGAAGGGAAGGGAAAGAAGGATTGGGGGGATATATGGACAATATATGCTCAACAGCGTGGTAGCATACTAGCGTTTCGATGCAGTAATAGCCGTTTTCCTCTGGAAAGCTACGATCTTCGAGGAAAACAGCAAAAAGAAGGAAAAGAGTTACTTTCGTAAGACCTCAAGTATTTTCTTCGGGGCCTCAACAGTTTACTCTCTTTTCC
>JADBJO010000446.1:340000-342500 GCA_016801955.1 Conus betulinus
GGCTCGTCAAATGAGCAGACAGACTTCAACGATATGAAAGTGAAGTAGGCCTTCATGGTACTGGGCCTTCCTGGTTCAGGGCCTTCTTGGAACTATTAGAACTGGGCACCATTGGAAATGGGCCTTTGGTAACTGCGACCTAAAGGACCTGATACCTAAAGGAATAACTGTAAGGATCACACCGCTGGGTCCCCAGACCCAACAGGGCCCAGTACCACTGAGTCCCGGGCTGGCCCCTAATTGGGCCTAGCTTCAATCGGGCCTGGGGCCTAGCTTTGTGCGCCTTTCAAAGGCGTTTTCATGCATTAAGATTGTCACTTTACATGCAACAGTGTCGGCACTGTGCCTGCTATACGACAAATGGACAACAGCTTGAGAGAGAGAGAGAGAGAGAGAGAGAGAGAGAGAGAGAGAGAGAGAGAGAGAGAGAGAGAGAGAGAGAGAGAGAGAGAGAGGAGAGAGAGAGAGAGAGAAGCTCAGCAAGACGTGATCCAACAGCTGTAGGGTATTATGACAATCCACCACGTTCTTCCCGCTCTGTAAGCAGTAACGAGATCGGCTTAAATATTTCCGTTCCCTCTAAAACTAAAGATTCCAAGAATCGAACAAAGGGTTTCCCAATGCATACGGCTTCTCTCTCTCACACACACACACACACACACACACACACACACACACACACTGACTAAGCAAAATCTTAACTGTCGAGTGTCTAGATAGCTCAGTGGAAGAGCACAACGTTCGCAATCATACGACTGGTGGTTATCAGTGTAGTGTTAGATTGGCCCTCCTACCCCCGTTCTCCCGGGCTACGTATCCTCCCCTGCCATGCTCCCTTGGATGGAAGCTGACGAGTATCGCCTCAAACAGCGCTGAGGTCTGAGCGTGGTTTCTGGTAGCTGGTCCTGAAGTTAGAGCAAGTCCATTCTTGTGACGCCCAGAACGCGTCTCTGTCGAAGCGTCGAAGATGACGGACACATCTTGGTCATTCCGCAAAACTGAGCATGCCCGAGTTCAACTGCTGACTCTATAATAAGTGCAAATGTACAAGAGCTATCCAAGAACGATTCCATTCTTCCCCCGACAGTTAAAGGACACATGGCTTGATCACCGTTAGAACAGAACCGCTCCTTTTTCACTGGTCGCCGGTAGCAGAACTACGGCCATACGTTTTTAAATATAAGATTTTTGATTAGTTCGCGATCGATCACGTCATCTCCCTCAAATGTTTGGGGCCTCTTTTCGACTGAGATTCGTCCGCCGCAAACAAAACAAAACACGCAAACAAAAACAAAGAACGCCACCTACAGACAAAATGTCACACAAAACGAAAGTCTTCACAAAAACAACACGAATACCACCCCGCCCTGATTTGGTGAGATCAGCAAACAGTTAACAAATGATGATGATGGTGGTGATGATGATGATGGAAGATGATGATGATGATAAAAAATAATAATAACAGCAACAGTAATATGCTCCAATAATCATTAACCACAAATAGCTCTTTAAGATGATGGGAAAATAAAAGCTGTGTCATACATTCAAAACTAAATGTAGCAAAGCCATGTGACCGGCGCATCAACGGGCCACGGACGGAAAGTTTCAATGGTACACCGACATGAAGATCTCCGTACTAACTTCTTTCAACTCGCACTTCTGTAACTCCGAGCTGCCGGAGCGCGCAAATTAAAACATGGGGTCACGAGGTGTAGGCAACACACATTTAAACCAAAAAAAACCCCAGGGGGAGGGCGGGGGGGCGGGGGTGGGGGTGCAACTAGTTCGGTTATTACTGAGATGAAAATATATGAAGGTATGGCAAGTATGCAGCTCAATAAGCAGAATTTTTTTTTTTCTTGATGTACGGTTTGACAGTGGTGCAGCTTCGGCACTAGGAACTCACTCGGCATCAGGCCAGTCGAACTCATCTATATTTCACCTTCTCTCCTGCCAACAAACAGCCGGAAAGCACGCAACTGTCGTTCGTTCTTTTTTTTTTTTTTTTTTTTTAGTTCCTTGCACACACACACACACACGCGCGCGCGCGCACGCACGCACCCACACCCACACTGCAACCAACAAAAACTCTTTGCTTGCCCGCCGGTGCCAAACCCAGACGATAATAATCATCCCCATGTGTCATCACCGTTAACTTAAATGTCTGGCAAAACGCAAAACTATGTTCCTGTGTACGTCTCTGGCCTAGGTACCGCACGAAAAAGAACAGACACATCCCTTACGGTGTCACATCCAAACGCATGCAGTCAACTATAATCAGGTTTGCGTTCTGTTCCCATCCAAAGCGCACGGATATGTACGTTATGTAATAACTATCATTATAGTATTATTGTCGCCGTAAAACTCCAAAACGCATAGATCTTTACTGCCTTTTCCCCCAGTCATTCTGTCCATATAACACACACAGAAGAAGAAGAAGAAGAAGAAAGACAAGAAGAAAGAAGAAGAAGAAGAAGAAGAAAAGAAGAAGAAAATAAGA
>JADBJO010000446.1:350000-355000 GCA_016801955.1 Conus betulinus
TACGCATGTCCCCTATCTATTGATAGTTTAACAGGGTTACAGATTTTTTTTTTTTTTTTTTTTTTTAGTCGAGCCATGTTCATCGAGCCATGGATGATCCAACGCACGTATGGTCCGAGACCGCACTTTCAAATCAAAAGCTTTGAGGCGGAGCAGAACTCCTACTCCCACCCCTTCTCTGCGGTGTGTGTGTGTGTGTGTGTGTGAGAGAGAGAGAGAGAGAGAGAGAGAGAGAGAGAGAGAGAGAGAGAGAGCAAAACATAAAACAGAGCACGTATTCTCTTTTCTTGCTATGCAACTTTTTTTTTTTTTCTTCTTGCTATAGTTTCTTTGAACCTTGTCTCTGCTTCAACGACGAAGGTAAACAAATGAAAGGGCGTCAACTACCGATAACCCCACGGCAAAGTTCACTGCAGCACTATTAGTATCCTCGAAGTTTGCCTGGAGTGTGGTCCTCCCTGAATCACTAACTACTTGACATTAGTTGCCGGCTCCACACACACTGGCTGATCACACAGTGAACATCAAACATCAAGACAATCGTATTTAAAGTTCAAGTCTGTCCGTCGTCCGTCCCGTTTGCCTTGTCCCCCCCCCCCCCCCCCCCCCCCCCCCTCTTTTCTTTCTTACTCTCTCATCTTCGTGTTACTTTATCATTTTCCTTTATTCTTTGTATCCCTGATTTCCGACTCTAGTGTTACATCTCTTCTGTCCGGTTTAGTGATCTGTAGTACATAAGAGAAATTTGCAATGTGTTAACAAAAATTAGATAGACGTTCCAGAAGAAAACATGGAAAGAACTGAACCATACCAAACTGGAAGGGCAGGTACCAAGAAATAACTAATTCATTCATTCAAATAATCATTATTCAATTATTTCTTTTACAGCTAATCACATTTGACATGTGTGCATGTGCACAACCTACGGGCCTAATGTCTGCATGTACAGTGTGACCTGGAAATCGCCTGTTATTATTATTTGCACGATGAAAATATCCCCCACTGCCTCCAGCAAGACCCTGGCTCTTTTTCTTTCATTCCTTTTTTCCCCCTCTGCCCAAGCCCTGACTAAGCAAACGATCATCGCCCCGTGTGTGCGACGTCAATGTGTCTGCGGCAACGACCAGGTCCGCACATCCCGTGTTCTCAGACGGACAAGCACGTACAACACACACAGCCAAGCTTGTTGGAACAACTTTGAAAGATGTTGAAAAAACATCTCTGATCAATGGGGGGTCATTCTGCACAAACGCAACATTCAACAATCACCACCACCACCACCACCGTCCCCCCCCCCCCCCCCCCCCCCCCCCCCCCCCCCCCCCCCCCCCCCCCCCCTCCCATTTCCAATCCATTCTGTCTCAAGTCTTTCTTTTCAATTGCACACACACACACACACACACACTGATAAGACAAGCACCTGGATCCTCCACAAGGTGAAACCATAAGCCTTCAGCCAGATTGAAACCAACAAACAGCCAATAAAAAATGTTATATTCTGCACAAACAGGATATAATCTTTGAATCTTTTTTTTTTTTAAGAGGCAAGGGACACTGTGGGGTGCATTTTACAACAAACTTGCAGCATGAATTTACTATTTACAGGACACAATTTCACATTAACAGAACATAATGTTGCAAGTGCAGACACACCCAGGACAGCACTGAGTATTAACATATACAGTGCTCCCCGCACTTTTCTTCTTATAGCCTGGCATACTTCTTCTTAAACTTTGTAGATGGCATCATTAGGTAAGCATTAAAAAAAAACTGTCATAATAAATGTTTGGGGGAAAAGTTTGATGTCCAGATGATAAAAGCATTTTTCTCTTTTGGACCTGGCAACTGAATTTGCATCAACTGCTACACAGTTTCAACACGTCACCTCACTGACTTTTTTATTTGGTAACCAAGGAAATTCTTTCTGCCAAGATATTTTGAAGGATTCCTCAAGATGTCCTTTTTCTTTACGTAGTGATAGAGTTTTAGATAAATTCTCTTTTACAAACTTTATTCAATACTGATGACACACATTGAGGAAAACAATTGGTGATACTTTTACTAATTTCAAGTGTAAAAATGTGCATTCAAACAAAATGTTGCCCGGCTTTGCCAAGCTTTAAGCTTTTGCAACAGTCAGTCAGAAATGGGCGCCCTCAACATTTATGTGTAGACCTACTTGTGCAAACATGTTTACCCTCAAACTCAAACTTTGAAATGTATTCGTCAACTTCACACAGCCCTGATATGGCCCTTTGCGGTCGGCTGGGCTATAAGCAACATTACCTTACCTCGTCAACTGCACAGTATGAATGATGCGCAAATGCACTGCACTGGGAGCCCTGATATTCATCAAAGAAAAGTCCCCTGACAAAGACTTCCTTTAAGGACCTCTTGCCTTCTCTGGAACTGTTTCTGCTCGTATGAAAGACAACGAAAAATTACTTGCATTAGCTGTCCACTCGCAAACTATTCATGATAAGACTGAACATTTTTCGCTTCACTGGTGGGGTTTTACTTTATCTTTTATCCAGCAAGTTCTTTTCATTTCCTGTGCCTCTACTCTGCTTGAAGTGCCAGCTGAGACCCAGGTTTACCAACTTTCATCATAAGTAAAAAGTTGTGATGTCTACCACTGCAGTACTGTCCTGCCTTATATGCATTCCATGCATGTTGTCTAATATATCAAGGCCTGCAACAATAGCAAGACTAATCTAACTGGAGACTTGTATGTACCAGTGAAACACACTAGCTCATTTGTTTGTTTGTTTTTACATTGCTTTTTTTCTTTCTCTTTTTCTTTTTTTTTTTTTTCTTCGTTTTTTTTTTTTCTTTTCTTTTTTTTTTTTTTTTTTTTTTTTTTTGCATTACCCCTGAAACATCAACAATCTGATGAATCATCTTACAGACGTTGCTGCTCTTTGTGTTGTTGTTGGGATGGTATGTATGCTTCTCTCCTTCCTCATTCATCCCGTCTACTTTTTAATGTAACACACTGCATCTGTCCGTTTTTCTCAGACTATAGGCATGACTCAATTTTTGTCAACTTTGTTTACTGATTATTTGGCTGATCTCGTTTGGTAAATGTTTGGTGAAGCAGTTTCATGTAGTATGCTATACACAGTATAGTTGGTTTTCTCTAAGCATTTACCAGTCTTGTTCGTTTTTCAACCATGCTGTGATCAAAATGTACCTGGGGAGCTCACCAACGAGTTCACTTTTTCAGATCAGTACTTTAGAAAAAGCCAAAATACACATGAAAACAAGGTGTACGTAATGATAGTCACTTTGTAAACACTATACAAAACAAACTAGAAAAATTTTGATAAGTATTTTCCTGACGTTACAAGTAACAGAAACAACACACACATCAACACTAATAACAACAACAGTCCCCAGAATGCAGTGTGTATGAAAAAGTCACTGAGTGCATGTTTAGAGCATTTTTCTTTATATCTGCTGTCTCTTACATCTGAAGATGACATTCTTGCCAACAATTTGCCCATCTGTGTGTTGTATTGTGTTTAAATAAACACTACTTTGCACCTTGTTTTTGTGAATTTAATGCATTTTGTTTCCTTTTCAGTAATGCTGCTGTCCGTTTCAGTCTCAAATTAAGACTTCTTTGCAGTTAACCACAGCATATTATACAATGTTCAATAGATTATGAACTCAAAAGGGTCGATTTACAATACCCCTCCCTCCCAAGTCCTCTGAAATCACCTTCAGAAGTCTACACCAAAATGACATTGCTGATACTTTTGTTACTTAGCACAAAAATGTACCCTTAATTTGGAACAACCGCTGAATAGTAGTTTTAACAGTTTGAATAAAACTGCTGTCAAGAAAAAAGACAGCAAGAAAAAGAAGTTGAACATGAGGCATGATTGGAAATGAAAGGTATGCGCGCTTGCGCGTGCACACACACACACACACACACACACACACACACACACACACACACACACACAAATCCAAGGGCAGAGGAACTAGAGCAACACAGCATAATGGAGAGACATCTAGAGTGATAGACAAAGAGACAGACTGACAGAATAACAGAGAGAGACAGACAGACAGAATCACAGAGACAGAGAGACAGAGAGAGAGAGAGAGACAGACAGACAGGACAGACAGAGAGAGAGATAGACAGAGAGAGACAGAGAGAGAGATTCTGTCTCCACACACACACACACACACACACACACACTGGGCATGGAAAGGGATCAGAAGTGTTCTTACTTGGCATAATTATACAGGCAAACACAGAAACAAGCAAAAAAAAAAAACACCCCTAATGATGGTAATAGAAGGTGAACGCTTCGACCTAAATCTGTGCATTTACTCTGAATTACCAGCTGTATGATAACATCAACTGTCAGTGCATCTTGTAACTTTAACCAGCATGACCTGATCATTGATCACACTAGATATGTTGAAACAGCAGGCAAGTTTTTTCTTCCTTTATGAGAACCACAATCGAAAGACAGGCTTATGTCACAGTGAACTCCATGCCTGCACAAAGCTCTCTTCTGTGGGACATTCTCCCTGCTTTCTATTCATGTCAACTCGCACACTCTTCCTGGGGCTACAATTCTCTCCATCTCTCTACAGCAATGGCCGTGCAGAAAGACACTATAACTGTGCCATTCAGCAACCTGAAGCAATCAAATCTACAAGCAGTCTGTTTGAAAATCCCAACAACAGTTCCCCCCCCCCCCCCCCCCCCTTCCCCCAACTAGGTGATGAATGGCTGGGCAGCAGGACATGGTCTACTGAAAAGGGTGCCCATGAAAGGCCTATCGATTAATTTGATCTATGACAGGGTGTCGTCCTAAGCCAGTCTCACCCAACGCTGACTTGATTCATGGCGTCAGCCTTGGCAATGCTGACGTAACTGCCTTTTAAATTCTTGTGGGGTCCTTTCCCATCTCATCTAAAGGAATAAAGATCTATGAACGCATGCATACAGTACAACACACGCATAAGAAATCCAAGTGAAG
>JADBJO010000446.1:362500-380000 GCA_016801955.1 Conus betulinus
ATGGTCACTCTTTCAAAATGCGGTAAATGCTTTTCACTTTTAAGTGAGCAGCCAAATCAGAAGCTTCCATCATCAGTCAGAGAGTTTCTGATACTGTGTGATTCAAGCAAGCGATTCTCCCAGCCACATCAAACCCTGCAGCCATACATAATGACATCATGCACTGCAGCTCTATCTAGCCATGTTCTGGCATGCAGCACCAAAATCACTTTGGATTGGGCAGAGAGTGCAGTGAATAAAAGTTTGGCCTGTTTCACCTGATGTTGTCATCTTCACACATTTCATCCATTTTTGTGCATTTCAAAAAGATCCTGTTGTCAGCATCTCTCCAAAGAAGGCTTTTAAAATGTGAAATAAAGGAAAGTATGTACCTGGAGAAGTCAAGTCATGTGTCAGGACAGAAAAGCAGAAACTAAAGACAGAACAGAGCAGCGGTATGACAAGATACCTTGCCCATTTAGTGATCAGTATGCAAATTAACATTTAGTGTTTATTTTCTTCAGATTTTCAGTTCTTGTAAGTAGTTATAAAATGTGTTTGTACTAATTACTTCTTAAAACAGGTGTTCTGTGATCACATAGTCCAACTCATTTACTGTATATGTGTCAATTTCACTGATAACAGGCAAACACATGCATGTCAACTAACAATACACTTACAGAACTTTACAGAAGAGGTAATTTCAACATTATTTGACAGGAAACATACTTGAACTTGAGGTGTTTGAGGTCTCGTTGGGAGCCTATTCACACTTCGAGACTTGTAGATATAGTCTACACCTAAGAACTTGCATGTGTGGGGTTTCTAATAGTACTGGCACTACCACCACCTATTATTCATAGCATACTGGATTAAACTTTGAGGAAAGGCTATTCTAGTGGGCATCCAGTCTGGACTTGAAGGGTTCAAATTGGAGCTGTAACTATGTGAGCTGGGAGGCTTTTCCAAGTGTTTATGACTCTCTCAGCAAAAAAATTACCTCTAACTTGTAACCTACAGTGTCCTTTGACTAGCTTCAGACTGTTGCCCCTTGTTTCTCTGCTGTCAAACAACTGAAACTGAGGGTTCTTCACCCTGTACACACCATGCACATATTTGTACAAATCTATCATGTCACCTCAAGCCTGTCGATGTTCAAGACTGGGAAGAAGCTGTAGTATGGCCAAGCGTTCTGGATAGGATTTGTCCTTGAGCAATGAAAGGAGCTTTGTTGCTCTGCGTTGAACATCCTCTGCCTCAGCACTCAAAGTCTTGTGGTGAGGTTGCCAAGCTGAGTGTCCGTACTCCAGGACTGGTCTTACAACTGACTTGTACAGCTGGATAAAGGTCTCATTTGTCAAGTGGTTGAAAGATCATCTGATTATCCCGAAAATTCTGTTTGCTTTGGATGTTGCCTGGGCCACATGTTCTTTGAACATATGGATACTCACTTGGCTTTCAGACAGGTTGATGGTGCAGGCCTTGCCAGCTTCATTCTTCCCCCTCATCTGGGATACTTTGTCCAACCTTGTCCGTCCCAATTTCAGGACATGGCATTTATCTGGGTGGAAACGGAAAAGGAGAAGCCACCGGTCTGACCAGTCCTGTAGCCTGTTCAGATCCTCCTGTAGGTCATGTGTGGCATATTCCATATCAGTCCTGGAGAAAATCTTTGTGTCACCAGCAAAGAGACGAACTTTGTTGTGGATCCAAGTGGGAAGATCATTGATATACATGACAAACAGAATTGGGCCTAGAACGCTCCCTTGAGGAATCCCACTGGTCACACTGCTTGGTTTGACTGCGCACATCGCCGATCACCACTCTTTGCTGCCTGTCTCTCAGGAAGTCTTGTATCCATTCCGGGACCCGACCGTCAATACTATGTGCTCTTATCTTTGAGACGAGACTTCCATGAGGGACACTATCAAAAGCCTTTTGAAAGTCCATGTAGATTATATCCACTGAGCCCCCATCATCCAAGATCGCTGTCCATGTATCAAGAACATCAAGCAGCTGTGTAATGCATGAGCGACCACTTACAGTTATATGTTGTATGTCACTGATCAAACTGTTCTTTTCCAGATGATAAATCAGCGCTTCTCTGACCTTTCTAACTATGCATGTCAAGCTGACTGGGCGATAGTTATTAGGAGAGAGAGATGACTGCCTTTTTTGAAAGGCATGATGTTTGCCTGGTGCCAATCATCAGGAATCACACCCTCATTTAGTGATCTGAAAAGCAGACTGATGGGCATAGCCAATACATCAGCTGCCCTTGACAGGATTACAGGGTGTAATCCGTCCGGACCTGGTGACTTCCCTGTGTGAAGCTCACCCAGAAGTTTCTTGACCTATCCTCTGTGATGTCAAAAATTTCTTAGTTCGCTGCTGAAAATACTAAACAACTGCACTTCAACACAAGGAAAAGGTATCTCCTTCCCTTCCCCCTCTCCTCCTGAATACAACTGAGGTTTCTAGTATTCCAGCTCCAAATCTAATTCTTGCCATACAATAATACATACTTGGATGGTCCTCTTACTGTCTGAGAGTGTTAGAAAGGAAATGGGCTCAGAACAAAAGACATCCTTGTGATACTGGAACCACTTTTTAAAACTCACGTTAGGCCAATTTTAGAATATGGCAGCGTGGTTGGTCTCCAATGTGAAGATGTTTATAACAACTGGTTTTAAAACATGTACAAAGAAGACTTACCAAAATATTATTGGATTGAATCACAGATTGCAGCATTGTTGAAATTCCTTCAATTGCAAAGTCTAAAATACCAAGGGATTAAAAGGTGATATAATAGGAAATTTCAAAAGTTTCCCTACCAACTACAATACCTTAACTACAAGTGTTTTATTTTCACATAATAATTCCAATGCTATAGGTCATTCAATGAATTAAGGTAAACCATTTGTTAGATATAATTTTCTGGCACACTTGTGTACTGACAGAATTATTCAAATTTTGGAAATATTTACCTAGCAATATTGTAACTGCTGTAATGCTACAGAACTTCAAAACCTGATAGTGATAAGCATTGGGAACAGCATAGCTTCAAAAAAAAAAAAAAATGAACATTATGAAGTACACAAAGTTACGCAGTTCCATCCTGCAATGCTCCAATAATGGATTTTCTAATCACAAAAAAAAAAACAACAGAGCTGGCTAGATTTTTCTTAAGCCTAAGACGGTATGAGTCATGTTATATTGCATTATGTTCACATTTCCTTCATGATGAGAACACAAAACTTAGCAGTATACTTTGGCTGACTGCCTACATTGCCACTGGAATTCAAACTTTACGTTAACAAATTATGTGACACAATGAACCAAGAAAAAAAAAAAGCACAAGCACAAAATCCTTTCCACAATGGAACTTGGAAGGACAAAGCAAAATTCTGTTTTAAGGCACCCCCCTCACCACCACCCCCCCCCCCCCCCCCCCCCCCCCCCCCCCCCCCCCCCCCCCCCCCCCCCGTCTCCTTTCTCTAATCCTTACAATGGAACTTGGAAGGACAAAGTGAAAAATTCTGTTTTAAGCCCCCCCCGTGGCCTCAGCAATACTTTTCCTTCTACATAATTATGTACTAAAAGTGAAAAGAGTTTCCATTTAATCAATCAGGGTCAGCATATCCTATAAACGGGAAACCAACAATGGTAGGTACGTGCGTGCGTGCTAGCGTATCTGTGTGTACGTATGTTCGTGAGTGTGTCTGCGTGTATGTGTGTGTGGAGGGGGAAGTGGGAGAGAAGAAGGTAGGTCGTGTGTTACGTGTTTAAGACTGGCTATAACAAAACACTGATTGAGAACTGATATTGTATCCAAAACGTTAAACTGCTGAATACAAAGCAGACGCGTTTCACCTCACGCTTTCATTCATTACAGTCTAACAAAGAGGCAATGGTCCGTTTACATTTGGACGATCAGCAGACGATCACCTCAGCTGTCAAGCAGTCTAAACACAACAGGTGAGCAGACGACTGCCACTACACAAACGGTCATTCAAAAATCTTCGATTACCCATTTAAAAATTCGATCTAACAACAAACAACATTTGATAGAAACAAAAATCACATAAACATAAATAAATCTTACCCTGGCCTTCAGGAGTTTATTCTTGAGTCTCCAAATTTCAGCGGTTTTCACATAAATCCGTCATAAAACGTCGTGCGGCGCATTGGCTTATCGTGCGATTTGTGTCACTGACTACAAATGGAAACTCGGTCCATACACAACCACATCACACACAAGCGGAAATAACATTGAGAATTAGAAATAGTTCCAACAATGAAAATGTTTCTATAAATTCGAATCGTTCAAATCAAATTGACACTAACTCCAGTGATTCAATGAATATGAATATTTCAGATTATGCGTACTGTTCTGCCGTGTTTGATTTTGTTCTTTACAATTCACTTTTCTGGTGTCCGAATCAGGTAACTGACATCAACTTCCGGGTCATTTGGAAAGGACGCGACAGTCAGGCCATGTGCTTGTTGCTATTGATGAAAAACAAGCTGTCAGATTCGATTGTACAAATCATTGAGAAAATTAGCAATTATTTATATATGTTCACTTGAAATGCTGCGATGCCGATTAGATTAAGAGCAGTTTTACAGTCACTGCCGTGCCAAGTTTGATCGTCTCGTGTGTATGATTCATCTAAGTTTCGCACTGACGGTATGGACATAGTTGCGCTCATACGGAACACACGACCGAAGCAGACAGCCCAAAGACATGAACAAGATTGATGTACCAGCCCAGTAGCACTCTTCACGTTCTCTCTTACAAACTCCCAAACCGCCATCCGCCCCTTCCCCGCCCTCCGCTCCCCAATTAATCCTCGCCTCTCTCAAAAATCAATCCTTCGAGTCCCCACCCTTTTTAAACACACACACACACACACACACACACACATGTGCACACACACTCACGCACACAGACTGAGAACTGATTGTGTCATCATCTCTCTCTCTCTCTCTCTCTCTCTCTCTCTCTCGAGACGGGGGGGGGGGGGGGGGGGGGGCAGACACCCAGAGAGAGAGTATGGTTGGCACCGTCTTTTGAAGGCCGTTGAAAAATCAGGGAATGCAGTTTTCCAGTCTGTGAAAAAAAAAAAATTATAGGAATTGTGAAAATCTTGAAAGGCTTTGTAAAAAGTCATGAACGCTGAGAGAAAAAAAAAAAAAAAAAAAGTAACAGTCCCCAAAAATGATGAGCATTGTTCAACAAAAGTTAAGGCCCCTCACTTCGACTCAGCGGCGATATGTTCAACGCGGCAGTCTGTGTTCTCGGAGTGCAAGTTCTTGAGTAACAGACTGTTGCATCCCCTGAGCACATCTGAGTGCTTCAATATCAGTCTGGCAGCCGGTCTGACAGTGATTGTTCTTAGAACAAATTAGCCTCGAAAATGCATGGGAGTTGTTCCAGTGGCAAGTGGGTGGAGGCGGCTGAATATAAGAACTCATGATTCCATTAGGCATCAAGTTAGGGATTCATCTTTCAAACTTTGACGTCGTCCTACTATCATATCTATCCTCCTCTTCCTCCACCCCCACCCATCCTCCTCCCAACCTCCTCCCACCTCCCTCTCTTCCTCCACCTGTCTTCCCGACACCCCCCCCCCCCCCCCCCCCCCCCCCTCCTTTTTTTTTTTCCTCCATCCATTATTAAGTTATTGCCGTTGTTCGTTTGTTCTTGTTCAGGCTGAAAAGGGCCATTAGGCTGAGGCTTGTTACTTTAAAATCTTTTGCTATGTTCTTTTAGCGGCCCGATTCTTACTTCAGCATTCCTATTCATGCTCTGAGTTGCCACGTGCGTGGCTGATGAAAGCCCGCAGTTTCAGATAAAGCCCAAATCCACTTTTGCTAATTATCTTCTCTGTCACATTCAAAGCCGCTGCACATAGTGTCAGTCACTGGATCAGCCTCATCAAAACTTTATTCATCGCACAGTCCAGCCCTGGAACCATTGTGTCTGTCTCTAAGGGAACCAGAGTTTTCTTCTTTTCATGACCAAACTATTTTTTTTTTCTAACTTCTTTTCTGTATTGTGTATGTCTCTAAGGGAACCAGAGTTTTCTTCTTTTCATGACCAAACATTTTTTTCTATCGTCTGTATTATGTCTGTCTCTAAGGAAACCAGAGTTTTCTTCTTTTCATGACCCAAACTTTTTTTTTTTCTATCGTCTGCTAGACGTTTCAGTCCTAAATTGTTGCGCCCTGTCAACAGCATAGGAACACTGACAAGATCTTTGTTAGTCTTGCATATTTCTGTTGTCCTTGCTGACACATGGCACTGAGCTAATGTAATGATTCTCAATTCTATGCCAGAATCATAATTTTCACGTTGAAAAAAAAAAAAAAAACTTTTTTCACAAAAGCAAGGCAATTTCCTTCGATTAAAAAAAAAAAAACTGGACCTCGATCCTCAGCTCTGACTTTGGTGTGCTACACTCCCCAAATGCATTAGGCCTATATCCATTCAAATAAGAAGAAGAAGAAGAAGAAGAAGAAGAAGAAGAAGACTTCATTAAGACATGAACATATAGTACTACTAACTTCAAGATCAAGCGTAAGCGATGAAACATATATTAGGTTCAGTTTGCTATGGCCCTATAAACAGCGATGGCTTCTACTTTCTCTTTTGACATGAAAACTGGTCATTGCTGCACAGCACATTCGCAGAGCACGAATTTTTTCTTCAGGGCAGGTGGCTGCATCATAATTTGATGCCTCCTGTTACAATCACAGAGCAAGCTGCTTATCTTCGTGATTTCTGAAGTATCTGAACAGTCACAGGATGATCCTCATGTCCATATGACGAATATTAAGAATTTTGAGATGTCTAACTTTAGATTATTTTAGCCCAAGCTATGACGTTCACGATTACTTACGTACAAGAGAGACAAAGGAGAAAAAAAAAAAAAAAGGGGGGGGGGGGGGGGGGGGGGGGGGGGGGGGAGGTTGGGGTGGATGGGAGAGATCAAATGGCTGATATAAGGATATATATATATATATATATACAGCGAGAGAGGAGAGAGAGAGAGACATGCGAACATGTTGTCGGTCGTAGGTCTTTGTAAGAAAGAAAGAAGCCCAGAAGCCTAAGATTCTCGTTGTCTGCATTTCACACACTTTAGAAGGAAGCTGTTGATAGTCTGACATCAAACAAATGAATAAGAAAAAATGAAACTGTTGAAGTCGACATGTGTGGAGTTCTTCTTCTTCCTTTATTTGAACACCTTCCGCATGTCGAAAATTCGCAATTCAGGGGCGAAAAAGGAAGGGGGGAGGGGGGGGGGGGGGGGGGGGGGGGGGGACCAGAATTTAAGACAGACAACTCACTAAAGAAGAAAGTGTCACTACATGTGGAGCTGGTGGCAGGCTGTACGCTCCTCGGACTCTGTATCATAGGAACCCTAGCACAGCCCCAGACACGGCTTAGAGCCATGCCAGGCCCACAAACCGCCGCACTCTACCAAATAAAGGAAAGCAAACTTTGGGAGTGGGGTGGGGTGTGGGGGTTGGGTAGAAAAGTTGATTTTATATTTGATTTGATGTTGGAGAGAGACTCTGCAGAAGATACACATGATGCCTCCTCTGGAAGAAAATTCTGTGTGCGAGAAAAAAAAAAAGGAAAAGGAAAAGAGGGTTTCCGATAGTCTCTTCTGCAAGAGGGAACAGACTAGAACTGGGGTGGTAGGCCTACGACCGGCTCGCTGTCTGCCTGGATCTGAGAACGGAGCATACTGGTTACCTATGGAGATCAATTTTTGGTACGAGATTTGTAAGAGTTTGTAAGGTGTGCCTTGAAACAGCAGTGACGGCCTCTCCAAATCGGACAGCGCAACATCCACACTCAAAGGTGTCATCCACACTGAAGCGTGTCATCCCACTGAAGCGTGTCATCCCCACTGAAGCGTGTCATCCAACCTGCATCCCTGGCGCTCTCAGCCCACGGCTCGCCGCTGGACAATCTCCTCCAAGCTCTTGATGTGCTTAGTCCTTCGAGTGAGACTATAAACCGAGGTTCCGTGTGTGAACGCACGCGTAACATCTTGCTCACACGTAAAAATCCCATCACCAACTTTCGGAAGAGAAGGCCAGTTTGGCCGTTGGTATGGATGACACGTTTATACCTAGCATGCACCCTGCGAAAGAATGAAGGAAGTAAACAAACTGAGTGAACGATGTTGACTGGATGACACGGGAAACGACTGATGATAATGAATACTTATGTAACGCCTATTCTCGGCTAGACGCCAAGCTCTAAGCGCTTTACAATCAACACTCGTTTACACAACGGGCTGCCTACCTGGGTAGTGCCGACTGAAGAGCTGCCAGCTGGCGCTTCATTCAGTCGTTCCCGTGTCATCCAGTCAGTATCGTTCAATATCGATCACTCAATTTCCTTACTTCCTTCATTCTTTCCATTTCTCACTCAGGGTGCATGCTGTGTGTAACGTGTCATCCATACCAACGGTCAAACTGGCCTACTCTTCCGAATGTTGGTGATGGGATTTTACGTGTGTGCAAGATGTTATGCGTGCGTTCACACACGGAACCTCGGTTTATAGTCTCATTCGAAGGACTGTATGGGAAATGGAGTCAAACCAATGTTAACTCCGAGGGAAAAATCCCTCTGTACCAAAAACGCCCCGGCAGAGGTTCGAACCCGCAACCCCAGGATCACCAAGATTGCGAGTCAGGCGCGCTCTACCAACTGAGCTATCCGGCTCCCAGCTGGCAGTTCTTCAGTCGGCACTACCCAGGTAGGCAGCCCGCGTTGTGTAAACGAGTGGGGACTGTAAAGCGCGTAGAGTTTGGTCTCTAGCCGAGAATAGGCGCTATATAAGTATTCACGATAATTATGATAATAAGCGTTCCCAATGGGACAAGCGTGTTCTAATACGCCCTGGAAGCCCTGTGCATCAGTTCTTGTTCGTCCATGGCTCTGCTGGCTCTGTTGGTGATGGTTGTGAAGATGGAGCTCCAAGGACGTGTCCCCTAACAGGGCTATGTCAAGATGCTTTTTCGGTGGTGACCTGCTGAAGTGGTTGGCCGTAAAGAATGTATGTTCTGCTGTATGTCCTCTTCCGCTCACTTGCTGTCAAGACTTGACGCATGCCAGAATGGAACCTCTTGTCCCGTGCTCCCAGCGTCTGGAGCTCTTCTTGTAGCATGGTCTGGTCTTTTCAGATGAGACAGGGCATTTGAAAGTAGCGTTGTCCAAAAAATAGAAAAGAAGAGTCGGTCTGGTTGGGGAAAGCATTTATGTAGAGGAGGATCAAAACGCTGGACGAAGAACGGAACCTTCAGGAACTCCTGACTCCTCAAGGATGATCTCTCTCTCTCTCTCTCTCTCTCTCTCTCTCTCTCTCTCTCTCTCTCTCTCTCTCTCTCTCTCTCTCTCTCTCAAGGGGTGGATGTAAAAAAGGATTTATATACCTATTCCATTACCACCTTAAAATAAAATTCGTTTGTGTTCTCTCTCTCTCTCTCTCTCTCTCTCTCTCTCTCTCTCTCTCTCTCTCTCTCTCTCACACACACACACACACACACACACACACACACACACACACACACACACACACACAGTGAATTGACTAGTCAGGGTTGTTGTTTTGTTCCGACCAGAGGTCATCTTTAACAATCTAACTTTTATTTTAGATCGGTATATTACAATGTAAACTGTGTGAAATCTTACATACTACATTCAGCAAGAAAAATAGGAGCAGCAGGGAACCCCCCCCCCCCCCCTAGGGAACCCCCCCCCCCCCCCCCCCCCCTCGTGGGGTAAAACAAGGTGATGTGACTAGCCTTGTGTTGTTTTCATTATTTGTAAATGAGTTAGCCTTAGAAGTAATCAGAAAAGGGAGACATGGTTCTACTTTCACCCACGATTATTTTGAATTGTTTTTCTTTATTGCTAGCAGACGATATAGCGTTAAAAGCTGAAACTGTTATTGGTCTACAGACACAACTAGATAGTTTGTGTAAAGCATCATCAACATTACATTTGAAGGTTAACATGAATAAAACTAATATAGTTGTATTTAGAAAAGGTGGTTATTTGGCAGCAAGAGAGAAAAGGACTTCCAATGGTGTCGCATTATCTTTTGTGAATGTATATAAGCATCTAGGAATTTACTACTCCACGAGACTGAGTTTTTCAGTTGCATTTCAGGATTTGGTGAGCAGGGCAAAAAATGCTTTGTTGTGTATTCTACAGAAACTGTCTAAACTGAAATGCAATTCTCTTAGTTTATATTTAAACCTATTTGACACACAAATTCAACCAATGGTTCAGTACGGTGCTAAGTTAAGGGGTCTAGATAATGTTGCTCATCACTCTGAAAAAAAAACATTTATTTGCCCTTAAGAATTTTTAGGGGTTGAAATGAGAACACCAAACAATTTAATATATGGGGAAACGAACCGGTATCCAATATATATTAATTCAGTAGTGAAATGTATTCGACTCTGGCTAAAACTGACTCGAATGGAAGAGTCAAGACTGCCACGCAAAGCCTGTAGGATGCTGCTGGATTGAGATTCGCGTGACAGAAGAAACTGGGCTTCAAATATCCGTTGTAAACAGTTTACATTTGGATATGGATTTGTTTGGACAAGTCAAGGTGTAAAAGAAATAGACACTTTTTTGCTTGATTTAGGGAAAAAGATTAATTTTATGTAGGTGGCAAGAATGGGATTCTCATATTAAGAATAGCAATAGATTTAGTGTATATAGAACATTTTGTAAGGTACCCGATATGAAAACGTATTCATTACTAAATTTGGACAGACATCTGAAAATTGTAATGACTAAGTTCATACTCGGTGTAACAGATATCAATCAGCATTACTACCAGTATCGATCCCGTGATGACGATGATTTAATCTACCCGCTGTTTAAAAACAGTAAAGAGGATGAGGTTCAATTTGTTTTTTGTGTTGTCCAGCATTAAATAGCCTAAGACAACAATACATCCCTGCATTTTTTTTTTTTTTAACAGATTTCCAGGCCTGTTTTGACTAAGTTTACTTCTGGCATGTAAACGTGAAAGAACCATTAGAAATCTATCATTTTTCTTGCACAAAGCATTTCAGTTGCGTGAGATTGCTACGACGTATAAACCTGGAAGAGGGTAATTCCGTTACACCGACAACGAAATGCTTTCTTTAAAACCAGTAAAGATCCGTCCGCCGTCATCGAATAAGAAAACAAATCAACATAGTGGGTTTGTCGTTGTTTTTCATCCGAGGGTTTTCCCCTCAGACCAAAGTTGGTGATGGGATTTTACGTGTGTGCAAGATGTTGTGCGTGCGTTCACACACGGAACCTCGGTTCATAGTCTCATTCGAAGGACTGTAAGGGGAATGGAGTCAGAACCAATGTTAACTCCGAGGGAAAAATCCCCCTGTTCCGAAACGGTCCGGCAGAGATGCAAACCCGCAACCCCAAGATTGCGAGTCCGATGCTCTACCAACTGACCTATTCCGACCACCCGATTTTGTCTGTCACTCGGAACACAAGCAGTTTTAAATCCATGTGCCTCAAATATATAACACTTGAGTCTTTCTTGAGTATTTTTCTTGTGGTTCTGGGGAAAGTGAAGACTCATTTCAATTACAAGTTCCGGATAGTTGTTCTTTTTACTACCAGTAAGACAGAGGTGGTGTGAATTTTTCACATTAAAAAAAAACTGCTCAATATTTTTAATAAAGGATACACTTTCATTCTATACCTATAGGACCACACTTCCCCTCACTACTCGTCACAAATGCCTCCCAGTGGTAAATCTTGTATCACCAAACACAGCAGCAGGTCATTCCAGATCATAGAGCGATTACGACAGATGAAGCCAAAAAAACTAACTCCTCCTACCACCTACCCAAATTTCCTTTCCTCCTCTGAGTTTTGATGTTAATTGAAAAAAAAAAATCTATTGACATAATCCTAGAGAGCAGTTTCACTCTTATAGGCCTACTTATCATACATGTAGGTAGATGGTCAAAAACCATGTTTTGTGCTCGGACTCCATCCGCAGACTCCATCACGGCCATCTCTGAACAGTCCCCTCAAACCTACTAACGCCAACGACCCCCCCAACAACTCCACACCAGACGTGGACATGGACAGATGAACACTGAGTTCAGCATGAGAGCAGACAGAACATTAAAAAGCCACACACACACACACACACACACACACACACACAAATAATTGACCTTTTTTGTCCGTTGCTGCAATAATGATGAATGAAAAAGTAGTTGATAAAGACGATGTTGTGGAGTTCCATTCTCGCACTGTTCTGGGCATCCTTCCCGTAATATGATATCACGGCGTCAACCAGGCCTGAGAGACAGACACCTGCGGGGTTGGTCACGAAATTTGAGTGACACTCTCAGAGAGAGAGAGAGAGATCCATTATGTGGATGACACTCGATGTGTGGTTCAAGTCTTCGCGTTGGAGTCCATAGCACTCTCATAAATGAATGGGTCTGAGGGGAATTGAACCTATAACTTCCAAGCCCACATGTTTGCAATGGTAGCACTGTACCCATGGTGGCTGTTTGGATATCAGTTTGTGTGTGTGTGTGTGTGTGTGTGTGTGTGTGTGTGTGTGTGTGTGTGTGTGTGTGTGTGTGTGAGAGAGAGAGAGAGAGAGAGAGAGAGAGAGAGAGAGAGAGAGAGAGAGAGAGAGAGAGAGAGAGAGAGAGTTGCCTGCTGCTACTATTTTTCTTGCAGAATGTGATACGTGAGGTTCCAGACAATTGACATTTTGCGTTGTTAAAGATGACCTCTCTGTTCGAAAACAAACCAACATACGTCTGTCCACTGTGTGTGTGTGTGTGTGTGTGTGTGTGTGTGTGTGCGCGCGCGCGTGCGTGCGTGCGTGCGTGTGTGTGTGTGTGTGTGTGTGCGCACGCGCGTGCGTACATGTGCGTGTGTGTGTGTGTGTGTGACTTTCTCTTTTCGACAAATCTCTCTCTCTCTCTCTCTCTTTCACGCTCAGTATAAACAGTTCATCATCTAATTAACTGGGAGCAGCGATTGGTACCATCCGTCGGGCACAGAATGGCCTACCTTGACAGCAAATTAATTGCCTCGCCCAACATGTGTTGCGTATTGGCAGCCATTGACCTGACCATTATACGAATACACCCAAATCTATTTACAGTTCAGGGTCACCATCAGTGATCATCAGACCGCAAGTGAATATGCCAATTACCCTCTGTGTGTACGTCTGTGCTACTGTGTCTTTTCTAGCATGCAAGCCAGGGCTCTAAGAATCCAGCCGTTTCTACTACAGAAGTCGCAAGAGAAACGCCGCCAGAAGCCAAACTTGCGTGAATTCTAGCCTTTCGCGTGTATGACGACAAATACAGACGATCAACGCGTCATTCCTCTGTTTCATTTCCCGCCCTTTCGGTTGGTTAAAAAAAAACATGAATATGGATCTAATTATCATATTGCAAAGGACATAATACTGTGTGTGTTTTTTTTTCATTCGAATTTACACTGCCAGGACTCGTACAGGTTATATTACATAATTTCGCAGAGGTTACTCAACCATTTACTATGGAACAGATTTCAGAACATCACAAAGGCTACCCACCCATTAAATAGGCCCTATAAAACAAACTCATGAAAATTTAAAAAAAAAAAAAAAATGACAGGCCTCTTGAATATCAAAATAGATGAATAGCTACCTGATCCAATATTTTGTGGTATTAACACACACGCACGCACACATACACACACGCACGCGCGAGCGCACGCGCGCACACACAGACTCACACACATGCGCCAGCACGCGCGCATACTTTGAGTTGCTGAGTTGCTTACAGTGTGAGCAGGTTAAGTTTTTAATTTCCATGCCAGACTTTTCTTCAAGAAGTCGGTATGCATGCATACCGTTATATGTTGACGAGTTCCGAAAAAAGATAAGAGACATATTTGTAATTAAATACCATAGACATAATCATGTAACGCCCGTTTCCAGGACCACGAAATAATTTAGATACAAATCTAGATTTGTGTGCTCCGTTGGGAATATATTAAACACCTTACCACTAACAACTGTGAGAAATACAAATAACGAAAATCATTTGAAGAAAAGTCATCTTGTAACGACGTAGACATTGTTTCGTGATTTCGTCATTTGTGCTCCCCCCCCCCCCCCCCCAGTCAAATCATTTTTGTTTTCTTTGCAGTAATGTTCTGTGTGCTTTATTTTAGACCTAGTTTTTTTTTTTTTTTTTTTTTTTTGGTCTTTGAAAAAATCGATTCCTCTCTTTCAAAGAACGCACCATCAATTTTTTGCACCATTTCTTCAAAGTGCATGATCCTTAATGTCTTGAGGACAGCCTATTTGAAGTGCAAGACTGTATGCTCTGTCCTCTGCTTTTTGCCAACAGATGAGTTGACATTTTCTGTTCTCTCCATCGTTATAACACTATCATACTCTTCTTGCTGGCGCTCCAACGTATATTCTTTGCCTCAAACGTCCACAATGACTGCCATATTGATTTGTACCCCCAGCCCCCCTTTTTCTCCCCCCTGGGGAAAAAAATCTGTAGGAAATTTTTGCACTGGCTTCCTGTTCCATTTCCTTTGACTTCTTCTCTGTGCTTCTCATGCATAATTGGCGCTGGCCCTGAACAATTGTCCGATGTAATCAATCTCCGTTCCTGTGAGGTGATCGATATTTGCATACTCGATATTTCGTCTGATAGAAGAAAACCCCTTTGGCCGGCATTCTCTGTTCTTCAAATCTGGGTCCAACGATCTGGAATTCACTTCCATTCACCATCAGATCACTCCCATCCACAGCATCTTTAAAGCCTTCCTAAACAAAACAAAACAAAAAACACACACACACACAAAAAAAAAAAAAAAAAAAACGCTTCTTTAGACAGTAGTGAGCTCCTTTCTTTTTTCTTAAAAAATCTATGATTTCCTAACCACCTTACATCTAGGCTATAAATGCATGTTGAGTGTGCATGTCCCGTGTGTGTGTGTGTGTGTGTGTGTGTGTGTGCACGAGTGCGTGTTTGTATGAAGGCAGTGTATGCATATGTATGCGTGCGCGCGTGTGTGTGTGTGTGTGTGTGTGTGTGTGCGCGTGCGCGCGTCTGTGCGCACACGAGTGTTTGTGTATGTTTGAGAGGAGTAGGGATGGTGTGTGTGTGTGTGTGTGTGTGTGTGTGTGTGTGTGTGTGTGTGTGTGTGTGTGTGTGTGTGTGTGTGTGTGTGAGAGAGAGAGAGAGAGAGAGAGAGAGAGAGAGGGAGAGAGGGAGTAAGGATAAGGATAAGCGTGTGGAGTTTTTGTGTTTGTACGTGTGTGTGTGTGAAAGGGAGAGTGTTTTAACTGAGGAATGGACGACTTCCTTATTAACCTTAATGCTCTGTATAGTTTTTTGTGAATGCGAGACGCTTAGAGCTCACTGGAAAAAAAAAAAAAAAACCGCTCAACACAGTTTATTACTATAAACATTATGTTTATATGCCTGATCGCACGCGTGACATTGGAAAGAGATTACAAAGACTTAAAAGGCTGTGTATTGCTGTGGAAAGACAAAAATGGGTATGTATAGCTGCTTATTTTTCTAGTCATTGTTTATTCTGAGCATATCTCTATTTTGTCTGTATCTT
The DNA here is from genome assembly GCA_016801955.1 of Conus betulinus. Classification (NCBI taxonomy): domain Eukaryota; kingdom Metazoa; phylum Mollusca; class Gastropoda; order Neogastropoda; family Conidae; genus Conus; species Conus betulinus. Next base: position 378,153 of record JADBJO010000446.1, read on the forward strand.
TTAAAGATCTTTTTCTTCATTTCCTCCTCTACAAATAGCTGGGTAGGAAACAAAAAATCAAACATGTTGCTAAGTCACTTGAAAATTAAAAAGAAAATGACTTTTATCTCACCAACACCCACACAAAGACAGGGACGAGAGCAGTTTTTTTTTTTTTTTTAGAGATGATTTTTTATTGAAAAGGAAATAAAAGGGAGGGTGGAGGGGGTGGGGGACACACAACAACCCCCCCCCCCCCAAAAAAAAAAAAAAAAAAAAAAAAAAAAAAAAAAAAAAGACCCAACAATAATGCAAAAGGTGAAATGGGTAGAGGAAGAATGGAAGGAAAATTGTTTCAAAGGGCTCAAAGAAAATGGCCGTTCTACGCAGTGCAAGAATGATTATGTACATTGAAATGAATCATGACTTCTCCTCAAATCAACCACCAGTAGTCTCTCTTAATTAAACTAGCTATTTTGCAAAGCAAATAAGACCTGAGTGCCCCCCCCCCCCCCCCACTCACACACAACCTGAAACATGAAAATCCTCTGACACTTAAAAAAAAAACCAAAAAAAAAAAAAAAAAAACAAGAAACACAAACTCAAATACCCCCCCCCCCCTCCCCCTCCGAATCAATATTACAATGTACATTATTCATAGACAAAAAAAAATAATTCTAGCACGCATACGTGAATACATCAAGGAAGATACCACGACTAGTATTACATAGCAAGGTACCTCCGAGATCGGTTTGTTTGCATTTATTTTTTTCAAAGGACACAATGTACACCGAGATCACTCCGCGTTTTTCATGTGGAGTCAAGTCTTCCATACCCTCCTCATTCCTACCTCTCGCCCTCCCCGACCCTCTTTATTTGGTACACAATGTTGCTTTTCCGACTCTTCTAATTCTGTCAAAAAGATGGAAGCCAGTTTCAATACACGTAGAGAATTCTGCACAAAATGCTGAGGACCGAATCAAAAGGGAGACGGAGATTCAGAAGCATAGAGACCGAAGTCTGATTTGTCTAGGGAGACTGGTGCCTCATTTGCCTAGACGGATGTCTACATAGACCAAAGTTAGTACAGACACTCCGGGATTTTTGCATTGAACTGATCTTAATTTTGAGTTGAAAGATCTTGTAACAGAGAGAGAGAGAGAGAGAGAGAGAGAGAGAGAGAGAGAGAGAGAGAGAGAGAAACATGGTACAGAAATTCAAAAGTTCTCTACCACATCAATCTAAACAATGGATGGAAAGATCTTTTGATCAGAAGGGGAGGTGGAACAATGACCTTTTCATTGGGAGAGGGAAGGAGAGGAAGAAAAGACAGCGTGCAGGTGGGGGGGGGCGAGAGAGTCCAACAGGACATTCTCTGAAAGAACATTTCCCGTACATTTTACACTCCCCAGTGACTGACCGTCCACTTGCACCCAGATCAATTAGCTCACGTGCACACGAAGTTATGGAAAAAGAAAATAATTATTACAAAAAAAAAAAAAAAAAAAAAAAGAAAAGGAAAAACTGACACTGGCCGTTTTTGTCAAGCAGTTTAAAAGCTAGTGGAAGCTGTACTGGCATTATGCCGGGAGTGCAATAATAAGTCCCGTGATCCAATCATATGTGAGAGACAAGTCATCTCCCCCGAGCAAAGGAAAGTTGGTGTGTGTGTGTGTGTGTGTGTGTGTGTGTTGGGGGGGAGGGGGGGTGTTGGTGGCAAACAGCAGCTGCTGGATATATTTCTGAAAAGTTTCCATCGACATACTCTGACAGTTGTCTGAGATCCTGATGACTGATGGCAGAATCGTAGGGAGACGAGCAACTTAACTGCAGGCAGCCAAAACAAAATCCAAATCCCAAACTTAATTC
>JADBJO010000446.1:385000-400000 GCA_016801955.1 Conus betulinus
GCCTTACAACATCAGGCTGGGCTAAGAGTACCTGGCACTATTCTTACTTTTGCACAGGATTTGAAAAAAAAAAAAAAAAAAAAAAAAAAAAAAAAAAAAAAGAAGTAAATGATAAACTTTTACTGTATCACAGCCTTTAAACTTATAGATGTCCTTGGCATTAGCCACAGTGTGTAATGTATTACCGAGGGACCTTGGGGGGGGGGGGGGGGGGGGGGGGGGGGGGGAACAGGAACTAACAGATTCAGTTCAATTTTTATACTATATAACTGTGACACAAAGACAACGCTACAGCATCTAGTACGCAGGAGATCTAAAATAAAAAAAACAAAAAAAACTGTAATCTTTGGTCATTCATCTATAAAGCACACTCATTTTGCTGACACACAGAACAATACATCATGGGCACATTTACCCACATCACTCAGAAGTAATCATGTAAAAAAGGGAGATAACCATCCTAAGCAACAGCAACAAGAGCAACGAAAGACACTCCCCAAAATCACGTTTGATTTCATGTTGCAATGAATCGAACACTTAACAGTGCTATACAAGGACGAAAGGACAGAACTTTAAAATCACATCTGTGACAAACACACACATTTGTGGTACTTTAAAATTTGTGCACACAGGGGAAACGACAGGTCGAAGGGCAGGACGGGAGAGGCTTAGTAGAGACTAGGAGACATGGGGATGGGAGGAGGGGTGGAGATGAGTATGATACCAATAAAACAAAAAATCTCTCTGTTATAGATGATGTAAACAGAATACATGGATGTTTTTCTCTTTGTTTACATCTTCCAGTTCCATACAATTTTTTTTTTTCTACCTGTATTATTCAATTTATCCTTCTCCAAGAGAAACATCCACATAAATCTATTTCAAAACAGAAAAAAAAAAAAACATATCCTCTGAAGGCAGGCTGTGGCTGCCTATACAGCGAGTTGAGTTTAGTTTAGGACCAATATTACAGTCCAGCTGAACATATTGGATCTTTTCATGGCTGTCACTATACTGAAGGGAAGGGGGGAGAGAGAAGTGTCCCCTTTTGAAAGAGAAACAAAAACAGGATATTTACACTACTGATTAAACAGAGACATCAGTTATTAATTAGAGACATTTTTTTATCAGTTAACAACAGCTTGGAAGTTGACCTGACATCTTTAAAGAGGGTTCAGACCTGGCTGTGTTAAGAGTGCACCCATTCCACTTAATTTCTCACAAAATGTTTCGCTTCTAGTTGTCAGAACACAAATAAAGTTAAGGAAAAAACACTCCACTTAATTTCTCACAAAATGTTTCGCTTCTAGTTGTCAGGACACAAATAAAGTTAAGGAAAAAACCACTTGACTTAATTTCTCACAAAATGTTCGCTTCTAGTTGTCAGAACACAAATAAAGTTATGGAAAAACCACTCCACTTAATTTCTCACAAAATGTTTCGCTTCTAGTTATCAGAACACAAATAAAGTTAAGAAAAAAACACTCCACTTAATTTCTCACAAAATGTTTCGCTTCTAGTTGTCAGAACAAAAATAAAGATTTTAAGAAAAGCAATTTAACGGCAACTGAAGAAAAGAAAAATCAACAACAACCAAAAAAACCCCCTCATTTGGGGTGAACAGGAACTGCGAAACAGACAGCTAGCGGTAACTCTAAACAGTGTGTTCAGTCTTACTGCCCAGTCACAGGATTCCTACAAAAAGGCTGGGACGCCGTAAATTTTGACGATAGAACAAAGTGTCAAAGATTTTCTATAAAAAAGACAGGAGAGAGTTGGCTACAATGGCAAAAAAATGGAGGTGATAGGTAAGGTAGATGAAAGAAAAAGAAACAAAACAAACCCCCCCCCCCCCCCCCCCCCCAAAACACCAAAAAAACAAACAAAAACAAAACAAAATTAAAAAAACAAAACAATAAAGGCAAGAAGCAAAACACATGGACAGGAAAGAGTCAATTACGAGCACAACCTTACATGCAATCCTCCCACCAAATTCCCCCTAGTGCAACACAATTGATGAGTTGGCAGTTTGACAGCGAGTGTAGTGAATGCATCACCCCAGAGCTTTAAAGCTGGAAAATTGACAGAGTAATTCAACCTAAACATGACATCAAACTGACCCTGCCCTTTAAAGCGACACACGCTGTCTTGATCGGCTGAAAATGCATTTCAGGATCTGAGACAGAAATCAAACCAGCATCATCTCTCTCTCTCTCCTTAACACAGGCAGAAATGTGGCTAAGATTTCTCTAGTTTACATTTATAGTAACCCTCTTCCACACTATGTGCAAACATTTATTCCATTAATCAGGCATAAACTGGGGAGAGACAGAAAAAAAAAGAGACTGAAAAAAAAAAAAAAGCAAAACATATGCATACTGCTTTCATACTGCTGACATTGATCCATCCTAATTCATACTGCACAACAAGAATGGAATAATTATGAAGACTGACGACCACACTCAGAACATGATTCATCAAATATTCCTGATAACATCACATATAACTTTAATTCAGATTATTCTGGGTTGATTTAGAATTAATAAAAATAAAAGGTCGAGTAAAACGACTGAAACCAAACATAGCTAGGGTGACATACAGCTGTTTAAAAGGGGGGGGGGGGGGGGGGGGGGGGGGGGGGGGGGGGGGGGGGGGGGGGGGGGGGAGGAATCCAGCCAATATTTCTCATGATGATAACTGAAATAAAAAGAAAATGAAAGATTCTCATGATGATAAATGAAATTTAAAAAAAAAGAAAGGTAATCATCAAGATCACTTAAAACAAATTATATAACGTTAATAACAACATAAGCAATTAAGAAGAAATTACACATCTCAATTAAAAATAAACAATGAAGATTATCAAATACCTCACTTGATAATATCTGTTTCATGGGGGGAACCTAAAAGATCCCCCCCCCCCCCCCCCCCACACCACACACACACACACACACACACACACACACAGAGAGAGATTAACTTATACGTCAGATCAAGCTTTAACATATATCAGGGGTGTGGAGGGAGTTGAAAATATTTGCACAAAAAATACCCCCTAGAACAAAACAAAAACAAAAAAAAAAAAAAAAGGGACCTGAAATACACAAATGATCAAAATATACTACTACTTAATTAGCATACATAGCTAACACTACAACCTCATTTGCCTGGAATAAAAGGGGAGAAAAAACTGCACAAACGTCAATATTAGCTTCAGGATAAGAAAAAAAAAAAGGGTAAGCAATACGTGGAGAAGGAAAAAACCATAAACAATCACATCTAATTTTTTTTTGTTTTCTTTTTATGTAGTATCATCTCCTCATGGCACTATTTCTCTATGGCTCTTTCTGGCTCTCCCGTACAAAATATTTACACTGTGATAAAGTATCATGGAACTGTGGAACCATTTTATTCTTTGATCAACTGATATCAGACTGTCCTGTGAAATGGCATTCCTAGATTTTGATACACACTTCAGAAACAATTCTGAGAACCACTTTCCCATTTTGTTTGTTCTCTTCATACTGCAAATAACAATCATAATCTACCAATATAACAAAACGATTGAAGCAGTATACGTATGAAGTTTTCTAGTTCTAAACGTACACATACAACCCCTCTACATCAACACACACATACACCAAACAACCAAACACACACACACACACACACACACACACACACACACACACACACACACACACACACACACACAAAACTAACAAATAACTTCAACCCCACCACTTATTTGTTAACTCTCCAAAAATTGCACTTCCCTGTCCAGCATAACTTCAACTGTTTTCAAATATGCTGCTGTTCTAATGGCAATCAAAATCTTGGGTGGATTATCATCATGTGTTTATCATGGCAGTTTTACTCGAAACTATAGGCAACACTTAATCAGAATATCAATGTACTTGTTATACCCAAGGTTCAAAAACACACACACAAAACAAAACAAACTGAATGCATGGCAAGTTTGTCTTTAAGAAATCTCTCTACTGTTCCTGTTCTGCAAACTCTGCATTGTGAGTACAGGCCTTCCCCCCCAATTTCATCTCACTGATGCTTAAGCATTTCGCCTCCCCCTCCATTCGAAGCTAGATGAAGGCTTGTTCTGCTGTAGTCATATCACTGGCAGCATACAGAGAGCAATCAAAATCAGGCTGTCATGAGGTAACCCACCAGAAGAGACACTGCACTATTCGTGTGCCTCTTGGGGTGGTGTTCACTGACATGCCTTTTCTGATCCAACGTGTACAACTACTCCCTTACGTTACTGGCTCACACTGACCACAATAACTGCTCAGTCTCAAGCCTGCCTCAGTAACTGTCTGCTTCTGAAGAATGCCGCCTTTGTCCATCCCATGACAGCCTAAACCAACTAGCTGACTGAAGACCGACATGCATACATTGCTGATTTGGAAAGGAAAAGGACACTGAAGTAGCCATGACAATGCCAGCTAGCGTAACTTGTATGATTCATGAACAGATTTCGTCATCAGCCTTTTCATTTGCACACAGTTGAAAAAAAAAAAAAAGCAAAACAGAGGCATATAACAGAGAAGACCAAGTTTGAACTAAATGTCAATATATTCTTCCCCTTTATGCTCCCTTTTTCGAACAGGTGAGCAGCTAAAAGCCAAGGTTTTCAAACATCCGCTTTTCTTTTCTTTTCTTTTTCGTCTGTAATTCTGGCTGCATACATTAGTGAACATTTCCAGAAAGTCTAGGTCTTCCTGTTCAAAACAGATGACATGCGTTCTGATAATTTCAAGTTTCAAACAAAATCTGTGAGAAAAGGAACGTTAACACAAAGCTCCATGGTATAGAGTTTCAAAGCTTTTGCTTTTCCTCATTTGGGATGTTTTAACTACTGAACAGCATTGTCATTTACTGCCTCATCTTCAGCAGCTCCTCTGTGGCACCGCTCCTCTCAGGTCCTTTCTCCTGGCCATCCCGGTCACAGCCACACCTAGGCTCCACCCTGTCACAGTCCCAGTAGTCCACAGGGAGCAGTTCATGGTAGGTGCCATGATGCAACCTTCCACAGAAGGGACACTGCACTGTGGCCCGGTCACTTCAGTGGGGTTCATGGTAGGTTGCCATGACGCAGCCTTCCACAGAAGACACTGCACTGTGGCCCAGTCACTTCAGTGGGGGTTCATGGTAGGTTGCCATGACGCAGCCTTCCACAGAAGACACTGCACTGTGGCCCAGTCACTTCAGAGGGGTTCATGGTAGGTTGCCATGACGCACGCAGCCTTCCACAGAAGACACTGCACTGTGGCCCAGTCACTTCAGTGGGGTTCATGGTAGGTTGCCATGACGCAGCCTTCCACAGAAGACACTGCACTGTAGCCCAGTCACTTCAGTGGGGTTCATGGTAGGTTGCCATGATGCAGCCTTCCACAGAAGACACTGCACTGTGGCCCAGTCACTTCAGAGGGCTCAATGATTCCTACTCTGACCCAACGTTTGCAGGACACCGCCAATTACGCCCCGCACCGACAACAAAAACTGCTCAATTATAGAGTTGTCACCAGTGACCCACCCCTCCAGAGGGCGCCACTGTGTCCATTTGACGACACAACGCATGGTTTTGCCAATTCCAGCAACCCCGACATGAACTCCCTCAGGCACAGATGTGGAAAGGAACTGTACATTGAGGTTGCCATGATAGCAGGCCATTGAGCGGGGGTGAGGGGTGAGGCGCAGAAAAAAAAAAGAGACTTTTCACTGAATAAACTATCATAAACAGCAACGAGGAAGAAGATAGAGTTTTGTTTGGATTAGAGATTACATGACAGGGATAGTTACTTTACGCTTCCTTCTATAATAATACATCCTTGCATCACCAAAGCCTGAGAGCTACCTGCAGAACTGGTCATGCAGAGTTAGTGCCACTCTAAGAGACATCCATCCATTGCAGTCCAGTTCGGCAAAGCTGGACGATCCCGCAAATAACTTACGTGCCTTTTAAATAAACGGGACACACAACCTCCACGACGGCGGCTTAGTATGTAGGGCCTTGCACTACGGTGGCTGGTTAGAACAATTTCTTCGTTTTTTTTTTTTTTATCCACGGATGTCATGAACTATGTGAAATTTGTGAGAGAGTGGAACTGTCTGAGTGTCTCTGTTTGTCTCATTAGCAACCTTCCCATTCAATGAACACCACATCATTGTATTTGCAGTGCTCCTGCCTTCCATGACGTGTGTCCCACAACAAAAAAAAAAAAAAAAAAAATGATACAAATGACAGCGACAGCCAGACCTTGAAAATGCGATAAAAAATGAAATCGGACCCTATTTCAGCTGACACTACACCGAAATGTAAGAGGGTCCAACATGTATAAGCAAAAAGACTGCATGCGAGAGGGACAGATAAAAAAGTGTGGACTATTCTACACATGGGGGGTGGGGGGGGGGGGTGGTGGTGGGAGGGGCGGGGAGCACATGAGAAAGTTACATACAGCTTTCAAAAGGAGCCTGCTGGTTCGACGCAGCAAAAAAGACATGATAAAAGGAAAATGAAAAGCAAAGATGAAAAACAACATTAACAAAACATAAAACAAAAACAAACAAAACAAAAAAAAAAACTTTACTGAACCTGAGTGTAAACTGTGATCCGTGTGAATCCTCACTGAACATGACAAGGTACACTCGCAGTTTATGACATGACAACAGATCATGAACTGTACAACAATCTGCACCTTCAATGTTTAACCCCCCACCCCTCCACCCAACCTCTCTTCCCAGCATGTTAAGGGTTGAAACCCTCATCATCATAAACAAACAAGCTTTGATTAAACATGGTAATTCACACATACAAAAATAATGCCCCACACTAAAATGCTTGAATAATCACGCGCATTAAAACAGTTCTCTTTGACAAAAGACAGTACAGAATCACATGTAGATATATGTACACATGCAATTACACACTTACCCTCATTACCAGTCAAGTATGGTTTTGAGCACACATCAACAAAGAAGTCAGTCTGAAAAGATTACAATTAAAATTCAAAATGAGAAAAAAAGAAGTTACAAGTAGACAATGCAGCATTAGTAACAATCTAAAACTCATGTACAATGGCTCGTTTTTGTGGAGATATTTATTTTTTCATGGTACATTTTTTGTGGCAATACTGAAAAACACATGAAAGTTTTATTTTTTGAATGGACATAAACATGAAACAGCTTTTTTTTTTTTTTTTAGTTTAACAATCCACAGTCATGAGAACAGCTTTGTGAAAGAAAAAAACAGGCAAAGAAGAAGAATTGACAATTTGCATGAAAGTAGCGAACAGCTATAAAACCCCGAGAGAGGAAAAAAAAAAAACAGACACAAAACTGAAAGTTCTAAACATATTTGATGTGCACAATGTCAGGATGATTCAGTACACATATAAACTGGGTTCTTAATTACAAGCCTACTCTAACTAATGTGATATTATTAATTACAAGCCTACTCTAACTTAAAAAAAAAAAGATATGTGATAAACTAAGTTCATTTCAAACAGTTCCCCAGAGAATGATGAGAGATGAAGGCGAAAAAGATGACGTAAAAAGGAAGGGGGGTGGGGGGAGAGATGGAGGGAGAGGTCAAGATCAAGATCAGACAAAACCAAACAGAAGAAATCTAGCAATGTAAAGTGAGAAGAGAAAACGGACTATGCTTTAAAAAAAAAAAAAAAAAACAAAAACAAAAAAAAACCAACAAGAAAGAAAGAAAGAAAGAACCCTCGCTGACACCTCTTCGCCCTCCCCCCCTCCCCCCCCACTAACAAAAGCAAAAAAAAAGGAGTGGGGGTTAAGGAGGCGGGGGGGGGGGGGGGGGGGGGCCTACATTCAGCAGGATGGGATGTGTTGCTACAGAATGGCATCACACACTTTTTCTTGAACACCCTTTTTTTTTCTGTCTCCATGTTTGTTTTATTTATTCACTTATTTTCTTCACCCTGCCATGAATATAAAAGCCCCCCCCCCCCCCCCCCCCCCCCCCCCCCAACGACGATTTTGAAAAGCTCTCTTGTTGTTGTTTGTTGCTGCTTCTTTTACACGAGTTAAAATACACTGCACATGGAACCTATGTTTGTTGCCTGGCCTGAAGGACTGGATCCAATAGGACCCACAACTACTCATAGTCAGTAATGATAACCTTGTGTCTTGACATGAAGCAATGAAATTTTGTGGGTATTTATACATCACAAATAAGGATAAAACCTTTGAGGGCAAAGATTCTTAAACACACACACACACACACACACACACACACACGCATGCATGCATGCACACACACACACACACACACACACACACACAGTCACCAACAACAACCTAGTTAAGAATTCTTTTTTATAAGAATTAGATACTCATCCCCTTTCTCTCTGAGAAAAAACAAACACAAACAAAAAAAAAACCAAAACAAAAAAAACAAAACCATATAACTCTCGCACACAAAATGAAAGAAAGATTATTTCGATTCAAGGATCTTTGAAACCAATGACTTGCTTGCATGGGCATAACACAAGTGTATGTTGTAATAAGCCAAAATGCTGAAAATTTTATTTTTGTCTCTTAAATTAACCACATACACACACAAAAAAAGACGTACCTATAGAGACCAGCAGTACATTTGACAAAATAAGTTGCACTAAACTAAACCGGTTTCAACAACGCAGACAAGAACATTTCAGTGCTGTTCAGTGTTCATGTATTGAAACTCAACGTGCAACAAATGTAATGGATGGTTTGCACATTATATATATATACCAATCTGCAATCCCACCATCTCACAACTCACCGGACTGCACCATCACATGAAGTTTGTTTGCAACATAACCATTGCTTGGAGCCATCACGTTTAAGATACGACCACATGAGTAATGTGTGCATGTGCATGCATGCGCACACACGTGTGTGTGTGTGTGTTGTGTGTGCATGTGCATGCATGCGTACACACGTGTGCGTGTGTGCACGCGCATGCGTGTTGTGTGTGCATGTGCATGCATGTGCACACGTGTGTGTGTGTGCATGTTTTTTCCCCATCTTAAATCAAAAAACACAAGAAAAAGAGCAGAAACTAGAAGGGTATTTGGGAGAACGTAGACCTCCGCCACATTCAACCAGATTCTGGATCTGCCTTTTGGTCAGAATCCGCACCAAAATTTTTCTTGAACCGTGCATCATTGGCCTAGTTTCCACGTTCACTCTACAGTATGTGAAATCTGGTTCCACTCCTGGGTTCAGACAGACTTTTGAGCAAAACATTCAAAGACTTTTTCATATAGAATATTCAAGGAATTCAATATATAACATATAGGCCTTTATATATTTTTTTCTTGGTGACTCCATTCAGTCACTCCAGCTTGGAAAAAGGTGATGGAACTGTTCCATGCCCTACAGCAGAATCATTTGCACCTGTTTCCCCCTGGACCAATTCAAAGGTGTTGCAGCCTAACATTGTTGAAAACATTCTTTCTGGCAAGCACTACTGAAGGGGGGGAAAATCCCTCCACCCCCCAGCTACCAATCTTCTCACAGAAATGGCCACTGTATGAAGAATAGTACCACCTTTTCTACAGAGTTATCTCCCTTGAAAAAGCGGACGCACAATCCAGATAGCTTCATATGTCAGGAAAGTGAACATTTTCAGCAGACATAAACTAACCTTCAATTCTCTTGATAAAAAAAAAAACACATGACTGATCATCCTAATAATTTTATGATTTTCTCACCAACAGACACACTGTTCCTCAACACTTGTCATTGTCAAGTACCTTCAAGCACTCTGAGGTACCTAGACGCCCTAACATCCAACATTTGAGGCTTTTTGATATAGCCCTTGAAAAGCGGTCCTCAAAATTCCAGGAATTCCAAGGACTTGTGTGAAACCCGAGTTGATCTGTCTTTTCGTGTAGTCTTGCTGACAAATGTGCAGACCAACAGACATGGGGGTGAAAACATAACTTCCTAGATGGAGGCAATTAAGTAGTTTTTTGCCACAGCAAGTTCCAAGGGCAGCAACCCTGAAGGAAGATGATCAGGCATAACTTGACCGAGCTCTGGAAACGTACCGCAGCAGCATGCATGAGATGAAACCGCTTTTGCATTCAGAAAACCAAAAATACCAAATGGAAGAAAAGAATGAGGAAGATGGGAGAATGAACTTAAAAAAAAACAAACAAACAAAAAAAAAACCTAACAGAGACGAGAGGACTAAAACAAAAAAGTACATGACAAATTCTTTTTCATGAAAATGTTTATCTCCCTCTTCCAGTCACCGAGTTGAAAATCATCAATCTTTGTTATATATAATACACACACTATGTACAGCAACAGCTGGTATTCAGTCTGTGTTTCTCAACTGTTAGAAAACACAGCGCACTTGAATACAAAACATTTTTTCTGAATATAATGGATCCTGGAAGAAGTACTTTGTTCCGCGCTTTGTAATATTTTTGGGTTCAAATTTCATGCCGTTAAAACCAAGTTGTGACAGAATATCAAGAGATTTTCAAGCAACAAAAAATAGTCTCCTCTTTCCTCCTTTCCTTTCGTTGTTCTGGTACTTCACAGGCGTAATTGCTTTCATGTCTGTATTGCTGGGGAAGCAAGGAAGGAGGGAGAGCATATACAGACAGTGGAGAGCAAGATGGAGGCATAAAGACAGAAGATGAATACATGAATGGGGGGAGAAGGGTGCGGGGGGATGGTGCGGGGATAGGTGGGTGGGGGTGGGGAACAGAGCATACAGACAGTGGTGAGCAAGACAGAGACCAAATGAAAGACAGAAGACGACACAGCAACAGACATGAAATCGAATAAATTTTTTCATTATCATTTTGTCACTTTTGAATAGTATATTAAAGTTTTCTTCCAGGTCCTCCAGAACATCAGAGCTCAATTATTTACTTGAAATCAAAGAAAAAATGATCATCATCATCAGAGGAGAAAGAGACGTGTGTAAGCATGTGTGTGTGTGTGTGTGTGTGTGTGTGTGTGCGCATGTGCATGTGCGTGTGTGTACGTATGTAACAGCACCCTTTGTGAATTTGACTAGACCATGTTTGACAAAGATTTTGGCTCAGATCTGGCACCATAAACTAAAATTCATCAATCACACAAAGTCGGTAATGGAAAGCCTCCACCCCCACCTCTTCAGTCCAGCTCAGTGCAAATACTGCTTTAATTTCACACCAACAGAAAACCACCACCCAAACAACAAACCAACACTAGTCAACTCACAACTTCCATTTCTCTACGCCCTCTCAGACACTACAAAACTACCACTATCAAACCACAAACACAAGCATCCACATTTTTTTTTTAGGCTTTGTACCCAACACAACGACAAACAGAGCAGCATCAGTTTTCAGAAGTCAGAACAGAGGGGGTAGGGTGAGGGGGGGGGGGGGGGAAGAAGGGGAGGATGGGGTGATAGGGGAGTTGAAGGGGGTGGAGGGTTGGGGTAGGGGGAGAGTTGGGAGGGCAAGCAAGAAACCCTTGATGTACAAGTTCATGACTCTGCTGTGAATGTAACACCCTCCCTTCAGTCCCGTTTTTGCCCCCCGAAATGATGGGTGATCTGGCCTGAAATGTTCTCCAGCTGACCTCTGACACTGTCCACGGTGATCTGATTGGACAGGTGGCCGATGCGATCTTTGACAGTGTCCACACCCTGGGAGAGGTTCTCCTTGACGGAATCCACACGCTGCGACAGGTTTTCTTTGACCGAGTCAACCCGCTGCGACAAAGTTCTCTTTGACACTGTCCACACGGTGGGAAAGGTGTTCCACCTGGTTGGACAGGTTCTCCTTCACATAATCCACTCTGTTGGAGAGGTTTTCCTTGACATAATCCACTCTCTGAGACAGGTTTTCCTTGACGTAGTCCACCTGGTTAGAAAAATTCTCCTTCACATGGTCGACCCTGTGGGACAAATTCTCTTTGACGTTGTCTACACGGTTTGACAGATTCTCGAGCTGGTTCCTCACGTTCTCCTTGTTGAGGTGGTTGGAGACGGTTTTCAAGTGACCTTTGACGTTGTCTATGACGTCGGGGTTCTGACCTTCAGTTTGGATGCGGATGACCTCTTCCACCTGGCTGTCCACGACGGACAGCGAGACGCCCAGCTGTGCGGCGTAGTACGTGATCATGATCAGTTGATGAGAGAATGGAACCTGCTCACATAGCGATACCATTTAAATCATTAAGTTGTTGAAAAAGAAAATCTATGTCGGCACATCCACACATTTCACTTTGCATGAAAGTATATGTACAGTTCTTTCTATTCTTACACAGATCCAGTCAAGACCAATGGGTATGAACAGTTCTGCCTCTTTCGAGTTTTTTTTTTTTCTTTCTGCGTACGCAGGCTAATACTCCTGCAGACACTGCCTGTATAGACAGGCAGTGGCATTTTGTGTGTAAGACCGTTTTTTAGACCGTTTTTTTATCCTGCCATTACGGCAGCCATACTCCATCTTCGGGGAAGGTGCATGCTATGTGTAACGTGTCATCCATACCAACGGCCAAATTGGCCTTCTCTTCCAAAAGTTGGTGATGGGATTTTATGTGTGTGCAAGATGTTGTGCATGTGTTCACTCATGGAACCTTGGTTTATAATCTCATTCGTAGGACTGTATGGGGAATGGAGTCAGAACCAATGTTAACTCCGAGGGAAAAATCCCCCTGCACTGAAATTCGAACCCACAACCCCAGGATCACGAGTCTGGCGCTCTACCAACTGAGCTATTCTGGCCCCCTTTGGAGGTTTGAAATCCAACTGGTTAAGCTACCTTCAAGCCAAAAAAAAAACTCACTCAAGTTCATAAGCCACAGGTAATAATTTTGTATTAATCAAAGGTAAAGTTGTTAGAGAACAGGTGCGTTCCTGAAAAAAAATCAGGGTAAGATGACACCTGTCTTTCCACTGCAATTAAGATGACCTTTTCTCAGTTTATGGATAAATTATAATCACGCAATTTTCACATCATCTAGTTAAACAAACACCACATCAAACGCAAGACATGTAGATCTGAACCAATAAATGATAATAATAACTTTCAAACAAATATCTACTTTACTGGAGCACAGATTAATGCCCATGCTTTGGCATTTTGTCTAAAGCTGACTGATGATGCTAGATAATCCGGTTCCAGAGAAAAGAAATCAGGGGAAGATAAATGACATCAGGCGAAGATAATGCAAATCTTTTCACTGGTAATTTACAGGCTAACCAAACAGATTCAGCGAGCCAAATATTTGATTTCAAAGCAATTAGGATAACGATCAGGATATCGACTTTCTGCATTTCAGGCGCACCATTTCACACCCACCTATTGGTTATTTTCTCTCTCTAACTGAACTGTTATGCTGACTCATGGGGCAAAGAATTGCTCTGGGCGAGCCCCATTACCACCAACATCTGTCCCATTAGAACAGCCGAGTCGCTCTAAATGAGTGCTCTGCCACAGATGACCTCCCTTGCACATTTCTGATCATGCATCGTCTACCAAATACACATAACATACCTGTACACTTAGAGAGAGAGAGAGAGGCTACATATCCACACTGCTAACACAGAGCTGCAGCTCCAGACATATCCTTAAAAATACTTGAAAAATGTCAATTGTATGCTTAAACAGAAGACTTTTTTTATAAGTGAAAAAAGAGTAAAGGAAGGAAAAAAAAAAAAAAATGCCAACAATCAAAAGAAAAAAAATCACCTTGATGATAAAGGTATCGATAGCGATCAGCATATCTGATGTCATGAAGAAAATGGCCCCCGCACAGCCACAACTTGGTCCATGTCCACAGCTCATCGAAGAACTGAACTCGTGCCACCGCTCGCCATCCCATGATGCAAATCAGGACGAGATACATCGGGGACCAGATACTCCATTACCCCTCTAAGCCCTAGGAACAGAAAAGAGGATCAGCGTTTAATGGTCCACAGTCAGAGTAATACTGTCATCCTTTTTTTTTTCTTTAGGCTTGAATACACAAAAGTGGACAGACAAACTGAGCAAATATAAACCAAATGTAAACTTATGTAATTCATCAACATTCATTATCCTTATACAAGAATGCTTTATTTCTATGTTTGTTTGTGTTTTTTTTTTCTGAATGCCCTCCCCCACCCCATACCCCCCACCTCTAACTGTTTTGTGAATCTTTTTAATAAGCGTAACTAAACACCTTGTTTTGTGAGCTCATGTGTTCTTCATCTTAAAAGCAAACAAAATACCCATCTTGATAGCAACTTTTCGAGAAGTAGCGTTAGTTGTCAATGATAAAACTGTATCTAAAAGAAAAAAAAAAGATCTTCCTCTTGAAATGAATATTTTTTCCTTAGACTTTGTCAAAGTGCTGTTGTGAAGGACAATCTTCAAAACTTTGTTGTGCTAAACATACATTTTCTCTGAATTTCTATGTTGTACTCATAATACAGCATGACAGGAAACAGTCAAGAATAAAGTAACTGAATGATTTCATATTTCATGAAAGCTGAAAGTAATGCAAAAAAAAAAAAAAGTTCCAAAAAACCAAGACAAAAACATTTGAATTTTTGGTAATGAGTCTGAATACTCGTTGCTTCTCACTATAATCATGTAACTAAATAAACTAAATGCCTTGTAAAATATGTCAGCACAATCCAACTTCAAATGTAAATTTCAAGCAGGCTGCACACACACAAACACAGGCAAAATGAAAGCTAGTTGTAACTTTTTGTTACCCGAAGTAGCTCTTTCCATTTTGAGTTTTTATCCATGCTTTCTGTTGGCTACTGGACTCACCATATCAAACCGAGCAAGCCAAGGCCTGTTTGCATGGAGTTTGACATGATTTGATAACAGAACCAAACACTAAATCCATACAGCCCCTTCAGGAGTTGAAATAGTTTCAGAGCATTTCCATTTATATAACCCACGCATGTCTCCAGCGTTATGATTCAGCCAGGTTGACAGGATTTGTGACACACATGCACAG
>JADBJO010000446.1:405000-480000 GCA_016801955.1 Conus betulinus
AGATTACCAGCATGGTATTACTGTAAACACATATTTCCTTCCATCTGTTAACTTGCCTAGTTCTAAATCATTAAGGTCAGCTGTGACACACACAAAGATGTGATTGCAATATCTGCATATCTGTCGATTTCTGAGGCAGTTGTAAAAAAAAAAAATCAGCAACAATATACAAGTAGCAATGAGGTTTCCGAAGAAGAAACACCTGGTGTGGAGACCATGAAGTTGAGGAAATACACCTGCAGACAGCTGGAGAGGAATGCCTCTTCCAGGGAGTTCTGGGACACTGTTGTTGACAACCTTTAGCATATATTAGCAAAACTGGCAGGCGATGATGATGATGATGATGATGATGATGATCACTGTCAAAATGAAAAAACTTGACCGATCAGTGAACCCCCAAATGACTTAGATATATTAAACCATTCATTCTATGTATCATTATGTATACCACACAATATTACAGAACAGATTTCATTTTGGTTCAATGCAGGTTAGCCTGGATAAATTATTTCACTAGTTCAGTATGAATGTTCATCTGAAATGTGTGTATATTGCAATGACTGACAACAAATCTAAAATGTATTTTGAACTAAACCTGAGCAGCTTTTCTACTATTTTAATACAATCTGCAGGCACATTGCTAAATATACCTAAACCACAAAAGTGTTTAGATGGAACCAAGTGTATCTAAAAATGTTGTATATTTCATTGTTCTTCTGCTAAATAAATGTGAAATTCTTATCTGGCCATCTGTCAGATTCTAAAGAGCAGTTTGAACAAGCTGAAATTAAGGAATCAGAATGAATCATCTAAATCTGAATATCAGATACGAAAAAAACTCCAGAGAGGGCACTGCCTTATCCTTGGTCTTTTGAAAGAAGGCATGTTGAACAAAGTGCAACAGCATGAAAACAAGCCATGACCATTCTGTTCTGGGATGACTCTTCAGGCAAGTTAACGTTGTTTTGCAAAACACATAACTCTTAAACTTAACTCTAAGAAAAGGCAGCTTCCAAACAAAACAAATAAAAAATGCTTCCCATTTAGCTGGTGCTCATGCAAATGCTTTTATGTAGTTATCTATTTTCAAAATAAATCATCTGAAATTTCCAAGCAATGACTTGGTTCCCAACTGCACATGATCAAAGGCTGGGTGTCCATCTTAGTTCAAATGTAGCACACTAAACCCTTATTTATTGCATAAATTATAGTAAGCACAGGGAGTATATTTTGAAGCTCTTTCCTTCTTGTATTATGTGCTGCTTTGAGTAAGCAAATTTAGAGTGATTTGGTGTGTTTTTCCTCCTGTGTTTTTCTTCAAACACCATGAGCCAACGAAGTGACCTCACCTTAAACCAAGTCTTTACTTGAAATCATTGTGGTATGTCTTAGCAAATACCCTAGAAGTATTAAAGCCATATTCATTTACGCACAGTGACAGTTGCTGAAAATTCATTTGATTATGATACAGTTAAGTTTTCCTTGCATTTTAACACAAGTATATATATATATATAATAACACAAGTTGTGGGAATATCAAGTACTGAAGAAGTGGTGGAGGATCTGTTTGGCCTCCTATATATCGAGGAACCATGCTTCACCCAGATACCTCAAACAATGAAAATCTGATATTTTTGTTAAAGAAATATATTTCTGTTACTATTATAATTATCAACAGCACTTAATTTAGCACCTGTCCTTGGTTTGACTTTAGACCAAGCTCTAACTCTAAGCCTTTTATGATCCACATTTTCCTTTATGCAATGGGCTGTCTACTTGGGCAGAACTGATGGAAGAAGAGCTGCCTGCTGGTACTATATTCAGTCATTTCCCTAGGCATTCTGTCTGTCAGTCAATCAGTTTTTCAACCGTATTTCAATTCTCTCAGTGCCTGCTAGTGAGTGCTATGAATAAACATGGCATTCATATTACTAGCTAAACTGAGCTTCTCTTCCAGAAGTTGGTCATGGGATTTCATGTGTGGTGCGAAACGTTACGCATGCATTCACATGGAGTGAGACGTGTGCCCTTTATGTTTCAATCCCGAGTAATGACAGTTTGAGTAAAGCAGCTCCAATTTTCTATGAACAGCCAGCCAAAACATGTTAGTCAGTCACTATGTCAGACCAGAAAGGGCTAACATTCAGTTGTACTGGTGGACGATTCTGAACAAGAAAAAGAAACGAATGAGTATGTTATGGTATTTGACAAGCTGGGAAAGAGGTGAAGGGGACAGGATGGGGGAGGACACTTAAATCAGTTAAAACAAAGACTGATAACACTTAGGTGCCTTCTATATCAAGGAACCATGGTTAAGTAGCCAAAAGCGTCTTGGCCTTATCATCAGTGAAAACTTGAGGGTGTGCACACACACAGTGACACACACACACACATACACAAAGACCTTAGAACTAATCACCATGCTCCTCCGATTATTTACCAAGTGCACGACCCAGCTGCAGCAAGAGAATTATGCTTTAAGTGCAAGGCAAGCATAATGCCTTTCTCAGTCTTGATCCACACAGAAACTGAGCCCTGCTATTGCCAGGTCCCAGCAGGGATGGTGGGGAGGGAGGGAGGGATGGGGGAAGGGGAGGGAAGAAGGCGAGCTAGAAGGAGGTAGTGATTATACATGTGTGGGGTGCAAATCAATTATCTAAAGCCTGCAGAGCCCCGTCTCTACTCTCCCTTCAACTCTGTCTCTGTTCCATGGTTCAATCTGTACCAAGGTGTATTAACTCCTCCTTTGACATTGCTCAAAGTCTGATCGATTCTGTGCCATTGCCAAACGGTTCTTGGGGAGAAATTAAAGGACGTGTCATTCCCAGCTGCTTGAATCATGGCAGACCTTTCAAAACGATCGCATGTTTGTGTATTTTCAACGGCTGAACGAGGAAAGGGTTTCCATCTCTACACACACGAACATCGACATGTGCCCTTTGAAGTCTGACTGTGACGAGAATGCGTTGCCCTCATTTCATCACTGTAACTTAGTGTAAGCATAGGACATGCCTCTGTCTTGCAATTGCATGTGTGTCCGGAGTGGAACGCATGCTCCGATTCGAAAATGTCCAACTCAAATGAATAAATTATGATATTCAAGACCTCTAAAAACTACAAATTTCTGACTCCAGATTCTCTAATGCGAGTAACCGTGTAATATGCACGGGCTTTGTGAATCAACGAAGAGAGTTAAAATTGCGCTCAATTTTGACCGATCGTGGCGGCATTAACCAGGGTGAGATGGGTTGATGACGTCTATGTGCAGTGAATAATAATGAACGTACAGTTGCAGCAATTGAATAAGGTCTATAGCTTATGAGTAATGGAACAAAATGAAAGGAAAACTTACAACATTCAATGGTTTCGTCATTGTGGTTTTCGGGATGACCCAGGAGCGGGTTTCGTGTGCGTGGCTTCTGGTCCCGACAGCTGTGCGTTTAGCCTTGTTTACATCAGGAACCTATTTTTGGAGCTGTGAACGTCACGGGACAAGCCATTTGACCTCAGAGAATACGGACACAGCCCCCCTCGATTGCCTGATATGATTGGTTAGCATATATTTTATTTTTGACCAATCAAAGAAACCTTAGCATTTTCAGCTCGGAAAGAAGAAATTTTCTTCCCAGATGGCGCTTCAGAATGAGAAACAGGAAGTTGATGTTTTTGCAGACGAAAAGTGCACGAGCAAATTACGGAAGTGCTTCATGGATTGCAAGATCTGTATTGAGTAAAAATGGGCAAAGATCATGAACTTCTCGAAGCAGCACGGACCGGCAGCTTGCAGACAGTGAAAACTATTTTGTCAGGGAAACTGCCACGCTCAGGACATGGAAGTGGGGGCTGGAGAAGGTGAGCAATTCGATGGTTAGTCTTGTATCTTGGACTTTGAAGCTTTGAAATCACTAATCATGTCATGATGATGACCACTGATATCGCTCTTACTGGTAACAGGCATTATGGTCATGAATGAATTGCCATTTGCATGATTGAATAAGGTCCATTTCATCAAACGTATATGTGAAGAATGCTCTTTTGAAAGTCTACTGTAAAAATTAAACGTCAGAAGTGCACCGGTACTAAATCCATCTACAGACATAATCAAGTGTTAGTTTTCAAAATAGATGTTGAAGACAAAAAAGTATTGATAGTGATGCATTTTTGGTTTGATAACAGGTTTTAAAAGGCAAGATATTTATGAACAGGTCCATAATCAAACTGCATTTACCCATGAGGTGATCCCCCCCCCCCCCCCCCCCCCCCCCCCCCCCCCCCCCCCCACCTTTTTTTTTTTTGTTCAAATGATGTATCTTGGTTAGTAACCTCTCTTTCTTCAGCTTGTTGATAAGGCATGGTGTACAAGACTTATACTTATGGTCCACAGTTTGCACTTAGTATTTCAATTTTTTTTTAAATTGATGTGAATTGAACTTTTCTGTCTTTTTTTGGGAGTGGGATGGGGGTGGATGGGTCTGAAAAAAGTAAGGGTGGGTGTGTGGCTCTGAAAAAAAGTAAGAAGTTTTTGGACAGATTTCAAGGTCTGCATTGACGTGAAGTGCAAGCATAGCATGAACACACACACACACACCTAAACAGGCACGCACACATGTGTACACACAATCATTTTTTCTCTCCCTGTCCCACCTCTCTCTTCCTCACAGACACACTCGTAGCGGCACACACACACACACACACACACACACACACACACACACACACACACACACACACACACACACGACATAGTCACACACAGGCGCACACACACACACACACACACACACACACACACGACATAGTCACACACAGGCGCACACACACACACACACACACACACACACACACACACACACACACACACACACATATGCAGGAACACACTCATACACACACAGATGCATGCATATCATTCAGTCGAAAAAAAAAAGATTAGCAGGTTGATGTCTTGGTCATAAAAAAAAGAAACAAACAAAACAAAAAAAAAAAAAAAAAAAATCCCTGCAGACAGTCTCTTACTATCTTGTTCTATATACTGGATCAGTCAGTCTATTAATATAAAACCTTCTGGGTTTTACAGGTACTCATATTTCTCATAAAGTAAGTGGAAGGCAACTTGATTTGCCACTTTTACTGCACCATATTTCAAGAATTGTTAATTCAGAGAGAGATGACATTTGTTTAATACGATAGGCTTTGCAGGGAGATTTTCTCTCAATGTAAATTCACACACCATGACCTCAAGATGTGTGAGGAAACATTTAACTTTAAAAGAAATGGCACAAAATTGCAAAAAATGCAGCACATTATGACAAGTGCTTAATTCCAGGTGATCATTTTTGCAACTTGACCTGAGACTGAGGAATTTTGTGTTTTGGAAACCGATTCATCATCCTGTTGAAGGAACAGGTTGAGTCACTGGGGAAACAAATTCACAAAAGAGGAAGAAAATCCATATTTGGTTAGGGCAAAATGTTTGACTTAAAAAGTATTTTGAAACATTGCAGGAGTTTTTTTTTTTTTCGTCTACTTTTAGCCATGTGTGTGTGTAAACGAGTGTGACTGTGTGTGTGTGTGTGTGTGTGTGTGTGTGTGTGTGTGTGTGTGTGTGTGTTTCCCTCTCTTCAGTGTCTTCCTTCATCACTCATTCTAGCTCATAGTCATAGCCAGTACCAAGCTCCCTGATAGTCTCAGTTCCAACAGCCCACAGTTGCTTATCACTCACCGATCATCCCACTGGGCTGCTAGGTCACATTCAGTTTGACCAGTGTTCAGTCATACTATGCCTGTTCTGGTCCTTGTAACACAGGAGAGCACCCCATGAATCTCCAGCTGATGTTATAATTGCTTAGATGAGGTGTTAGACTAAGGTTCCTGTCTGGGCGGGGATGTCTGTCACAGTCACAAAATCTGCATCCCTCGTCAACGCTCTCCCATGATTTGCTGACTCTGCAGAGCCAACCACAATATCACCAAGTACATGGAGGTGAGGGGGAAATCATCAGAACTGATGTTACTTGTGATCAGAGCAAAGCAAGAGAGGCCATGTAATCTGAAGATTATCTCGTCTGCGATATGATATGTTAAGATGATTGTGATGATGTGGGATTCCGTATTGGTGTGAGACTATGCATGCCAAAATAATCATCCTGATGATTGTGGGCATTACATCAAGAAGAAGGAGAAGAAGACTATACCATGAAAATAGTAGGGCTGTTCTGTAGGGTTCCTTTCACTTTGAGAAGTTCATTGTTCAGCATCAGTCATGCCCGACAGGCATCCATAGCTTACACAGTCTGTAAGGTAATCATGGTTATTACCCGTAAGTTAATTATGATCATGTGAGAGATGTCAAGTGCATGGAGCTTGGTTCCGCTCACAGTCTTCCTGTCAGAGTTCATAGCACTCTTCAATCTCAGCAACTCGGCAGAAGCTATGTTAACTCGTACTGTTTGTAATTGGTCTTGTGAATGTTAAAACTAGCATCTTCCAGTCTACAGTTTCCAAGAGTGGGACACCAGTCACATGGTGGCAGGCCTGCTTTGGACTGTATCAGCTTTGGACTTTATCATTTGTCTTCTCTGGCTGTGGTCCATTAATGTGCCCCCCCCCCCCCCCCCCCCCATCCCCTTCCCTGCCTCAGTGTCCTGACCATCCTCCTTGCAGCCTCCCATCCCCTCCAGCCTGAAGCCCCCCACCCCACCCTGACTTCCCCTTTTTTTTTTTAACTTAAAGAATATATAGTCTGTGAAATGACAGTGAACGCTGTTCAGCTTTTAATGTTTGTTTTTTCTGATGCAGTATACTGGCATTGAAATCTGTCAACATCAACTGCACAGACACCAGTGGAGAGACTCCGCTTCATCTAGCTGCTCTAAATGGACACAGGTATGGTCTGTACAAGTAACTGAATTGTGATACTGAATCTTATGAAGATTTTGGGGCCGGAATAGCTCAATTGGTAGAGCACTGGATTTCTGATCCTGAGGTTACAGGTTCAAATTTTGGTACAAGGGGATTTTTTTTCTTGGAGTTAACATTGGTTCTGACTCCATTCCCCATACAGTCCTTCGAAAGAGACTATAAACCGAGGTTTCATGTGTGAAAGCACGCACAACATCTTGCACACACGTAAAATCTCATCACCAACTTTCAGAAGAGAAGGCCAGTTTGGCCGTTGGTATGGATGACACGTTACACATAGCATGCACCTTCCCCGAAGTTGGAGTATGGCTGCCTTAATGATGGGATAAAAAAATGGTCATACACACAAAAGTGTCAGAATCTTAAGTTCAACTCGATGAAGGTGGACACTCAAAGAAAGAAGAAGAAGAAGACATGCACAGGGTCTACTCTTGTGCAGTTTAGTGGTGGTTCCAGATGGATGTTGCATGAATTAAACAGTTATCATTTGACATTTTAGAGAATGTTTTCAGTGTGTGTGTGCGCATGCGTGCATGGTTGTGTGCATGCATGTGTGTGTAGTAACAATACTTACAGAAGAATAAGGAAAGGAGCTAGAGGTTATAGCTTAATAGTAGCAATAGTAATGATGATGATGATGATGATAATGTTGATGATAATGATAATAACAATCAGAATAATGGTGATGATGATAAGAAAGAAGAGGATAAGAAAAAGAGGAGGAGATGGAGTAGGAGGAGGAGGAGGAAGAGATGGGGGAGGAGTTGGAAGAGGTAGAGGAGGAGATGGAGGAAGCAGAGGAAAAGAACGAGAAGAAGAAGAAAGATATGAATAATTGGAAAGATAGTGAGATAGTATCTAAGAAATGTTCGTAATGGTTATGATAGTAAGCATCATCATAATCATAAACATAATGATAATGACATTAGAAGAGGGAAAGACAGTAAACTGAAATCTAAGAAATACATTAATTGAAATTTATGATGATGATATTATTAATAGAAATTGTAGTAAACTGTAAAGGAAAAAAATGATAATAATGATTGTGATCAATATAATGAGAGTAATAATGATGATGATAATAATAATAATAATAATGATGATTATAATATAATAGTAATGATACTAATGATGGTAATAATGATGATAATAATAATAGTGATAATCAGATGATAATGATAATGATAATGATGAAAATGATAATAATGGCAATGATGATTTTGATACTACTACTGCTACCAGTGATAATGATACAATAGAAATAATAATAATCGTAATAGTAATAATAATTATGATAATGATGATAGTAATGATAATAATGATAATAAGAACAAAGGTGATTCTAATGCTGCTGCTGCTGCTGCTGATAATAATAATAATGATGATGATGATGATGATGACAAGAAGTGGAATAACAATAACAGTAATGATAATAATAATGATGATGATGATGATGATAATGAGAAGAAGAAGAAGAAAAAAATGATAATAATAGTAACAACAAGGACAACATAAAAAAATGACAGTAATATTGGTGATAATAATGATGATAATAATCATAATAATGATAACAATGGTAATAGTAGTAATGATAATGTAATAAAGATAATAGTAAGAAGAATGAAAATAACAGTAATAAGAATGACAACAACATCAAAATAATAAAAACAATAATAATGATGATATTTCATAATTGTCAGTATGAATTCTATCATTATTATTATCATTACTAGTATTATCAACATTCCTCTTTTGTTCATCTTCTTTTTGCAGTCATTCATCCTAATACTATCATCATTTTCATGATCATCATGTGGTGATTAGTTTATACAGTTACTATAGTATTAATACTATCATTAGTATTATCAACATCAATAAAAAAAAAAAACATATATTTCTTAGCTTCCAACTTACTATCTTTACCACTTCCTTTATAATTGTTATTTAAATTACATATGATTATGATCATGTTTTATTATTATAACTATTGGTTTATTTCGTAGATTCTATCTTATTATGTTTCCCATTGTCTGTATCCTCTTTATCATCGTCCTTTTCTTTGTTATCATCATAATTATTGTCATCATCAACATTATTATGTCATCATCATTCTTCTTCTCCTCCTCCTCCTCCTCCTCGTCGTCGTCATCATCGTCTCGTAAATTATCATCATCATCATCATCATCATTACCATTGCTACTAACTATGACCATATTTCTCTAAGTATCATGTAACTCCTCTCATTCCTTTTCTTCTGTAACTGGTGTAAGTATCATTCTTGTGATTACTATGATTGCTGTTATCGTTATGATTGCTATTTGATTATTATACTACCATCATTTGTATTTTATTATTATTATTGTTGTTGTTTAAACTTGTGTGTCTACCCTTTAGCTTTGTTTCCATTCCCTAGCCTTTTGCTGTCCGGTTTGGAGTGGCCGTCTGTTCATCCATTGTTTTCCTTGTTGCCAGTCATATTTGTCATGCCTGAAGTGTGACCAAATAAGGCAAAATGCGTTTGTTTGTTTTGCTATTTGTTCATTCTTTTGTTTAGTGGCTCAGTCATTCAGTCTTTGCTCTTACAAAAATCATAACTTTGAATGACAGTTATGTGGGTGGATTACAATTTACATCGACCCAGTAATCTTACTTTTGTACTGCTGCGCATTAAAAGTATTACATATTCCCTCCCATACATGATTTCCCCCAACAAAACAGTTACCACATATAATTCATTGTGTATTGGAAAAAAAAAGAAGAAGAAAGGTTAAGTGCATGAACACTGCCAGTATTCATGTGATACTTCAGATTGCATCTTGTTTTCACAGCAGCACCTGCTCAGCTACAGGTGTTGTTGTACGTGCAGGTTGTAAACTTGATCACCAATTTAAGGGCGAAGACTGTTCATTTGGAAAAATCTGGTTGTTTATTACTATCCAACTCCAAGTCTGTCTTTGTTGCCTAGATCATGCGATCATTGGTTTAATTCCTAAGCGTGTACTCTGAAAGAATGTGAATTTGTTGATTGAAAATAGTGATTAAATTCAGGTGGGAAAGCAGTTAACTCATGTTAAAAAGAAATACCAAGACAGCAGTTAGAGACTTTGAGAACAGGTCTGTGTATACTAAACAAAATGTACATGACAACAACAAAAAAAAAAAAAAAACAAAAAAAAAAACTATGTCTTTTGTCATAACTATGTAGACTAAACAAAATGTACATGTACAAAAAAAACAAACAAAAAAACCCCCCCAACTATGTCTATGTCAAACAAAGATGAAATTCAGTCATTGTACTCTGTTTGGATTATGTAGCATTTAGTCACTGACCTACTTTCTAGGGGGCTGGTGAAGGAATTTTATTGTTGCAGATGTTGGAAACAAAACTCATGTAAAAAAAAAAAAACAATGGTGTGTGTGTCTGCAGTTTGCCTGAATTTGCCTGTCTCTCACAGTTTTGGTGTCTTTTTTTTTCTCTCCCTCTTCTCAGTCATGCTATGTCTTTCTATCTTTCAGTGAATATGTCTCCCTGTTTGTCTGCCTTTCTGTAACCCTCTTGTTTGTCTTTATATCACAGTTTCGTACTCATACCCTATGTCTCTCTCTGTCCCCATCTCCCATTTTCTGGTCTAAATTTGTCAGTCTTGCCCTGCCTCTCTCCTCCATAATCCCTTCACTTACCCCCCCCCCCCCTTTTTTTTTTTGTCTCGTCTCGTTCAGGTTTCTTTTCCCATTAATGTGTGTGTGTGTGTGTGTGTGTGTGTGTGTGTGTTTATTTGTACAGTATTGAGTTCTTACAAGATAGATCTTTTATGATATGATTTCATTATTTGGTAAAACAAGAAGGGATCCCCCCCCCCCCCCCCCCCCGAATTCTCCCAGCAGGAGCGGTAAATAAGTGTTGATATTGCTGATAGATTTACGATAAAGGATCCAGAATGGGGGGTGCTTTTTCTTCGCCTCTTCGTTGTCTGTCAATATTGGCTCTCACAAGGGCCGTGGTAATCTAATTGTCTCCTGCCAGTCACTGCAGTCAATACAGTCTGGCAGCTGGCCAGCTTCACACATTCTGCAGGGACTGGGGAGGCTGTGTGTATGTGTGTGTGCGTGTGTGTGTGTGTGTGTGTGTGTGTGTGTGTGTGCACACGTTTGCACATGCGGAATGTGTGTGCACATTGTGTGTGTGGTCTGTGGTGTGCGTTTACATGTGCGTGTGTGCACACGTGTGTGTGTGTGTGTGTGTGTGTGTGTGTGTGTGTGTGTGTGTGTGTGTGTGACCCATCGCCAGACCCTGTAGAACTATGCTCGGGGACAATGATAGTGTGATCAATAGATTTCCCTAGACCACCCTTCTTCCTGTGAACAACCAACCCACAGATGTTTGATGGCTATCTCAATTAGAAAACAGGATGCTTTCCATCTTCTTGTCTGTTGATTCTGTGGGGATAATTGATTATTTATCTCTCAGTTATGAACAGGGTGCCTATCTCAGTTACGAACAGGGTGCCATTCTCTTCGTCTCGACTCCACAGGGAGTCCTTGGAACGCCACACTGAAGAACAGTTTACCAGTGTCCTCCTTGTCTGTCAGTTTGTGCCAGGGCTTGGGTCTCAGCAGATGTTTTTCTTTGTCGATTCTGCAGTGTTGTCAGTTGACTGGTTTGTGTGTGTGTGTGTGTGTGTGTGTGTGTGTGTGTGTGTGTGTGTGTCTGTCTCCTTTGTTGTTCCCCCAGGAGGATTGTTGTAGCAAGGCCATTGGATTTTGTAACATGACCATACCAACTTAGCTTTCTTTTCTTAGCTGGTGACAGTAGATCTTCATAAAGTCTGATGAGCTGCCTGATGGCTTGACGATGCACTTTTTCTCTGGTGATATGAACAGTGCAGCTCATTATATGTTGTTTAGTGTCTTATGCTGTTACTTTATTTCCATGGCCTGGATTCGTCTTTCCCGACACGCTGTGAGGAAGATAGAGACATGCAGGAAGATAGAGGATATTAATGCATGCAGTAGTCTGATCTTGTGTTTCATGGAGATGTTGTCTTACCCACAGATGAGAGGATTCCAGGTTGGGATCGTTCATGGGTAATAAGTTGGTGAACTGTTGAACAGTTCCCAGCATTTGTCCACGAACAGCTATATTAGTATTCGTGGTAACATTGCGGCAAGCCATCAGCTAGGTCTTCTCAGCATAGATTTTCTTTAATCCCCCCCCCCCCCCTCCCCTTACCTTTCTTTTCAAAAAAGAATTCTAAAAATTGTTTTTGCCTCTTACAACTGTCTTGCCTTTTTAGAAGTAGTTGACACTAGCATGAAACAAAACAAGGACTTTACTTATCAGTGCATGTCTCATGAAAACTAGACGTTAAATCATAAGTTGACATTAGAATAAAAAAAAAAAAAAAAAAATCTAGCGCGTGGCTGTGAGTGAGGAGTCGGAATGAGCAGCTAGGCCGTAATGTCATTGTAGTGGAATGCAGCTAGGCGTAATGTCATTGTAGTGGAATGCAGCAAGGCCGCAATGTCATTGTAGTGGAATGCAGCAAGGTTGTAATGTCATTGTAGTGGAATGCAAGGCCGTAATGTCATTGTAGTGGAATGCAGCTATGCGTAAGCATTGTAGTGGAGGCAGCTAGACCGTAATGTCATTGTAGTGGAATGCAGCAAGGCTGTAATGCCATTGTAGTGGAATGCAGCTAGGCCGTAATGTCATTGTAGTGGAATGCAGCAAGGCTGCAATGTCATTGTAGTGGAATGCAGCTAAGGCCATTATGCCATTGTAGTGGAATGCAGGATGAGACAACAACAACAACAGCACCATGCCCATTGTTGGGATGCTTTATGCTCACCCAGAGTGTTGGCAAAGGCAAGGTCATTATCAGTTGGTAGAGAGTGCCAGACTCGTAATCCTGGTGATCCTGGGTTATGGGTTTGAATCTCCGCCAGGCCGTTTCGGTACAGGGGGATTTTTCCTTCGGAGCTGACTTTGGTTTTGACTCCATTTCCCAAAGAGTCCTTTGAATGAGACTATAAACTGAGGTTCCATGTGTGAATGCATGCATAACAACTTGTACACAGGTAAAAATCCCATCACCAACTTTCGGAAGAGAAGGCCAGTTTGGCCGTTGATATGGATGACACGTTACACATAGCATGCACCCTGCGTGAGAAACTGAAAGAATAAAAGAAGGAAGGAAACTGAGTGAACGATATTGACTAGATGACACGGGAAATGACTGACTGAATGAAGCACGGCAGGCAGCTTTTCAGTTGGCTCTACCCAGGTAGGCAGCCCGTTGAGTACATGGAGAGTGTGGATTCTCAGTGCCTAGAACCTTTGGCAAGGTGCTTTATAAATGCTATGTTGTTGTTGTTTATTATTTTTACTGTTATCATTATTATTATCCATATAATTTTATTTTCACAGCAAAGGCTGCAGGTGTTTTCCCCTATCTTCTTGGGTTTCAGTATCAGCAAAGGCTGCAGACCTTTTTTCAGTGTTCTTGGGCATTTGTTTCCTTCTTCGGCAGTCCTTGTTGACCGTTTGGATGTCTTCCTTATGACCATTTGGAATTGAGAGTAGAATCCTTTAATCTGGTCATCATCAGAGCCTGATGTTGGGGTACATTTGCACTACCATGACGTCATGTTTTGCCTGAAGGATCCTGCTTGGAACGAGTGGTGCCCCATGGACCACAGCATTACTGCTATTCTTGGTGACTGAAAGCCCAACAACATGTATTTTTGTATTCTTCTCCAGTACAGTACAGGACGTGGGTTTCTGCTCTGTACTTCTCTGTTGTTCTCCCATCTGTACTTCTCTGTTGTTCTCCCATCTACCTTTGCGGGTTCTGAGAATGTACCCTGAAATGTCCATCCCTCTCATGGGTCAGTGCTATTGCTTTTTCCAAAACTGCCTGGGTATTGGTATGTTCCAGGTGGTGAATATGATGATGTTCCTAATGCAGATACTCTGTGGTTATCCCCCAGTACAGTGGTAGCGTGGGTATCCCTGTATAGTTTTGCATCCGCCCTGGTGAATTTTTATGCTGATCGATGAGAATGAGGATGATTAAGATGATGCTACAGATTTCCATTTCGGTTTGAGACTACATGACAGGGCTGTATTCTACACTTCCTTTCATAATATATCCCGGCGTCAACCAGCCCGACAGATACGGGCACCTGCAGTGTTGGTAGGGAAATTTGAGCAACACTCTCAGAAACGCATCAAGTGGATGAAACTTGACTGTGTGGCCCCAGTCTTCCCAACAGAGTCCACAGCAAACTCAACTCTGGGTAGGAACTGGTCGGGACAGAAAAAACCCACGTGACTCTGATGGGATTCGAACCCACAACCTCCCAGACGGGAGTTCACGATGTTAACCACTTCGCCACGGCGGCTGGTCGCCATTTGGACAGATGGTGTGGTCATTGATAATCCGAGCTTCAGTTGATCTGCCCTGGTTTTCCTCATCCAGATGGTGTGGTAAATGGAATCTGAGTTTCAGTTGACTCTCCAAGCCATGATTTCTTTTTTCTTCTCATCCATGTGATAGGTCTCGTACTCCAAATGGAACCAGGGGTAGAGGAAACCACTTTCCAAGCCAGGTTTCCCTTTTTTGCGTTTTCTCTCCACATGTGGCAGGTAATACAGAAATACTTGGCTGTTCAAGAAGCACCAGAGGTAACCTTTTACCTGGCTTTGTTTGGATTTCCCTTTTTGGGGTTTCTACCCACAGCGACTTTTAATTACAGAAATAAATCAGTCCAAGGTGCACCAGTTTTGTTTTCTAGGTTACATTGATTTGGGGCGAAAGAAGTTTTCCATACGTTAGTGAAGTTTAAGGCGAAAAAAAAAAATTCTGAGAAACATTTCAGCACTTTTTTTGGGGGGGGGTCAGTTCCACTTAAAAAGAAATCATCCCCTAATCGCTGCTTCATACACTGACAAAGTATTGATGTTATAGTGGCGTTTTGTTTCCTGATGTAAGCGTAGTGCAGTAAGATCTTAATGAAACTGTCCAGTGAACATTCTTCCCACTTAAGACTTCCATCTCGATTTCTTTTTTGAGACATTTTTCTCTGTGTGCACTCTCCATTTTCCTCCCATTGAAGACCCCTATCTATCACACAGATCTGAACCTCAAAGTTCTGACTTGTGTCAAAGAGTTGTGCTAGGAGAACTGGGTTCATGCAGACAGATACCAGACTCTTTCAAATCCATCCAAACCTTGAAGAGTTTTAGCAATGTGCTGCAGGCAAAGAAGAAATGTTTGTGCCAATTACACGCAAACCACTCTTTATACCCATTTTCTTCACACACAAAAAAAAAAATGAAGAAGCTCTGTGCTGCATTCCATGTGATGCAGTACTCACAGTAAAATGGGTTTTTTTTTTTATGTTGGATCGACATGGTCGTACATATACACTTCACAGCAGACGCTGTGAAAAACCCTGTTCAGAGATGTTTCACCAAATTAATGTTTTGGTAGGTCATGCTAGAGACAAATATCAGATATTTGGTTGAAGATTTTACAGAAGAGAGATTAAAAAGACATTTTTGAGTGTGTTTTAAAAGAAAAAGAATCGACAGACCTAATGTAGCCCCTCATGGCGTACTTGGCTATAAACAGCATGAAGGTAATTGATTGAAGATTCTAGTCCAAGTTGAGACCCGACATCAAGGAGTTCTGGAAGTCATCATGGCTTCAGCATATTAACAAGATCATTTCTACCCTATTCCCCTCCCCCACCGCCTCTCCCTACCTCCCGTCCAAGAGAGAGAGAGAGAGAGAGAGAGAGAGAGAGAGAGAGTCAAAGGGATCAGTGTGATCTTTTTTTTTTTTCCCTTCTTCAAGTATGTTATGGTGCTGGTTTACCTGTTCAGTCCCTCCCCCCTCCCCCACCTCTCCTGTCCCTTCATTATGGGCTTGATCACAGCGATTTTCCTGGTACATGTACTGAATTCCGACATTGCATGCCTTTGCAATGTTGTCAGTTTTAAAAATGCAACTAATGCAATTTTTTTTTTCATGTTTTCTTTTAAAGCACAATGTGATTTTCTCTAAATATACTCAGTATGCTAATGAGAGTCACTAAACGGATTTGGAGAAGACCAGATGGTAACTGTGAATTTGTATGAAGAGCAAGAACATAGGTAGATAGGCTCCCACACAGAACGTTTTCTCCCTCTCTCACACACACAACCGTACATACGAAGTGTGTGCAACTCACCGTATGTCGTCTTCCATGTGGAAATAGGAGGATAGCTCAACAATCATGGAGCTTCATCAGGAAATTTCTATCACATTATTGTAATCTCGGAGAGTTGCTGTAGTTGTGAGAATTTGAACAAAATAGTTTGATAGAAACACTACAGAGAATATAGGAGATGAGTCTGGGAAGAAAACAAAAACAAAACAATAACACCCCCCCCCCAAAAAAAAAACAAAAAAAAAACAACAAAACAAAAAAAACAAAAAACGAAACAAAAACAAACCGAACCAAAACAACGAACAGAGAAAAGGAGAGACGAAACAGTTATTTGTCAAGGAACTGGAGGAATAACTTGCCAGTCAATGTTGTTGAAGCAGAAACTGTTAACACTTTCAAAAAAACAGTCTTGATAAAGACTGGGTACACCTTATGTTTCCAACAAATATTGACTTGCATTGATTCGAAATTTAAAACCACGCATCTGCTTTATAAAAGTGCGAGGAAAAGATCAAAATATTTCTCGCAAAAAAAACCATAATCATAATCCACATTGAGGAGGCTAAAGGCTGGAAATGCCTAATATGCCACTGACATAGTACGATATAATATGGAAGAGGCATTGCTGTATCACACCTGAAAGCCCAAAAAGTTGTCGTTAGTTTATCAACATGTAGGAGTAGCTTTTTCAGGGATATAGTGTGGTGTAGCCTCGGGAACCCCAAAATTCGGATGTCTGGATATTTGCAAGAAAATGATGAACTTTGAGAGAGATGATTATGTTGTCCCGGGAGTCAAAATGTTGATCACAGTTACCTAGTGGAAAACTTCGCTAGACTGAACTTTGCAGGGACAGTTTTACGTTGCTGCTGGAAGCCATGGTGTTGACGATTGAGAACAAGAAGTGGCAGACTTGAGTTGACAATCGCTTACTGTCCCTTCAGGACGCAGTCTCGCAAGCATTTGCAGGAAAGTTCGCGCACGAGAAGAAAAGTTGAGAGAAACAAAGAGTGGATGAATAAACGTATTTCAGATCTGTAGTTTTTTTTTTTCCCCTGAATGTTTCATGTAACGCGAAACAATCCCAACAAGTTGTGTCTACTCAACTACATCAGCTTGCCAGGTCAAAGCAGGAATACGAGTGGCAGTGCACGTGAAGTCCGTGATGGAGTGACAGTGGACCTTAGAGCGGGCATGGGGCGCTTTATGCGTGTGTCAGCACGGAATACGTGTTTTGATTCACGTTTGCTCTCAGTGAGTGTTCAACAGGGTGCAAACCCATTTTCAGACTGACTACACAACTGTCGCAGAGAGTGTTTCGATGGGGGGTGAGTACGAGGAAGCCTTCTTTGTCATTTGATTCATGAGTAAGCCCCGAAAGCGCCAAAGTAAACCAGGACAAACTGAAAGCGAAACAGTGTGGTGCGCCTGACATGGATGAAAAACTTGTCTGTTCGTGAAACGTTATGTAAAGTTAAGAGTTGAACTGTCCAGAGTCGGAACTGAAGACGATCTGAGGCATTGAAGGGGGAGATGGGTCTTCAGTGTGAATGGGGGGGGGGGGGGGGGGGGGGGGGGGGGGGGGGGGGGGGGGGGTTCCCGTCTGCATTCCTTCCTCAAGAAGAGAAAAGACTTGAATGTAGATAATGTTTTCGACCTGCCAAATGAATAGGACAGACAGACGGCGTAGTTGACCTGGCGGCAGAGGTGACGGGTGGAGGAGCTTGACAGTTAGTGTGTTGCAGACGACGGACATTGAACAGTTCAGACGGGTCCTAGCGTAGTCGGTTGTGAAACATCATTCAGTCTTCTTCTTCTTCTTCTTCGGGTTGAGCAGCCACAATCAACTAGCTGATTTTTTTTTTCCGCAGTTTTTTTTTGCTTCGGTATTGCGGAAGCTTGGGAAAATGAACAGATCAGCCGAGGACTGTGTTTGGAAAAGTGTGTGGACATATATAGATCCGTTATTGCTTATGCTGTGGAGGACAGGAAAACTAATGAAATGGAATTTTGATTACAAGATGGTGTACAACAGGAAAGACGGTGGAAAAAAAGATGTAAAAGCGATTGAATTAAAAAAGAAAGAGTTCAGGATCTGTGTAAATATTTATATGAAAAACAAAACATTCAGGGCAGTGAAATGGATTAGCAAATGAAAGGTGCACCATCTCTGAAACTAGAGTAGAAGCAGATAATCAAGGAGAGATTAGGCTTGAAGCAACCCTGGTTGAAACATCATATAAAAGTACAGTGACAGATGGTTTCACTGCAGAATTAAAAAATAAAAAGAAAGTTTGTGGAACAGGATTGGCATTTAGAAATTGGGGAAATTTCATGCATTGAAAGACGAGGAATAATTACATGCATGCCCAGTGGAGATTAGATCTGGGAATATAATGTAGACCAATATCTGTTAGATGTTATGTATAAAAAAAAAAAAAAAAAAAAAAAATTGGTTCATTGTGCATAGCAGATCATTAAAAAAAATGTTCCATGGAAGCGTATATAAGAATGAAACTGGTTTTATAAGGAAAAGACATATTGGTGACAATGTAAGCCTGAACTGAAGTGGCTTCAGTGACAATGATACTCAGATGTTCTGGTACAAATGTCAGTTATGAACTACTGGATGTGCTTAACGATAGTCTTTGTAACTTTTGCAACACAGTGAATGGTAGTACCATCATCACATTTTGGCGGTGTAGTATCATCCAACTTGTAAAAAATGCTTTGATTGATGAACGCGAAACATCAAAATACATTCAACTTGCGCGTTACAGAGCTGTTAGCTTCTCTTGGATTTGTTAAGAACGTATGCATAGATTCCACATAGGTTTGGTCATTTTATTGTTTGCTAAAGAACACATCTATATACATTAAGCAAGAATTTGCCATTGTAGAAGTTTTTATCAACAAGTTAAAGTAATTACAGATACAGCACGGAGGGTACATTACGCATAAGAACCTGGTACA
This sequence comes from Conus betulinus, assembly GCA_016801955.1. Taxonomy (NCBI): domain Eukaryota; kingdom Metazoa; phylum Mollusca; class Gastropoda; order Neogastropoda; family Conidae; genus Conus; species Conus betulinus. Next base: position 424,111 of record JADBJO010000446.1, read on the forward strand.
CGATGATTATATGGCCAAATGGACACTGTGATTTTTGTCAGAAGTTCAAGCTAAAGCAGGGAATTGTGTTATATCAGATAACATGCTGGTTTCCATGCGAGCTGTAAGAACCAAGCCATATATATATATATATATATATATATATCAAGAATACCACTAAAATGCCTAATAAAATTCTTAAAGTGCTCAACCCCTGGGGAGCAACATCTGTTAAAAATAGGATGGTTAAAGGAAGTTTTAAAATTGACAGCTCTGTTTCGAGCGCTGGCTCTCCTCAGGATCCTGAGGAGAGCTAGCACTTGAAACAGATGTGTCGATTTTAAAACTTCCTTTTACCATCCTATTTTTTAACACACACACACACACACACACACACACACACACACACACACATATATATATATATATATATAAAAAATGTATGTGTTGCAACACATCTGGATTAATCTTGCATTAGAATCGAGCTATTAGAAAGCAACCTTTTTACTTACAACAAAAATTTTGTTTTATTCTCATTTTTCATTTGTTGGTCTATCAGTTTGTCCACTTGGATATGTTTTGTCCTTTGTTGTCCATATTTCTTTTAACCACTTCTTATTTAGTTCTTATAGTTCTTATACTGCTGTTTAGGAAAGAAATTTTATATGTTAGTGAATGTGCACTGCAAAAAAAATGCAGACAAATGAATCACAAGACAAAACACGACGCGTTTCAGCCTCTGAGGGCTTCTTCAGGCAAGATGCAAAACACTTTTATTTCTTTTTTTTTCTTTCTTGGTTTTAAACTATTACATGAAAATAGGATTCTTTTGTTTGCTGTATTACATAATGATTTTAAAAAAAAAAACTAAAACAAAAAGAAGTAGTAGACTTTGATTGATTGATGTTTACATGGAGAGTTTGGAATCCAGAATGTTCATTGTTAGAAATTGCATGCTTTGCAGGGAGATTTTGATGTTGCTGCCGGGAGCCAAAATGATGATTGTTAGGTTGTGGAGAGTTGTATAACAAAAAAAAAAAAAAAAAAAAAAAAAAGAAAAAAAAAAAGTCCCATAACCTAATGGCCTTAGGGGCTGTGAACTGTGAACTCACTGTGTGTGTGTGTGTGTGTGTGTGTGTGTGTGTGTGTGCTGGGTGATGAAAAGCAGAGCCCACCCCTCTCCATCCACTGCCTTAACCTTTCCTGATCTGAATCGGGTACCCATCTACTGCTGGGTGGGCAGACAGGGTCTTCAAGGGGCAACAATCTGACTCCATGCGTGTTTTAAACTCTCGTGGCTATCAGCTCCGGAGGCGAATGCTCCCAACCAACTTGTGTTCCAGCTGGAAGTTAGAACATTGATTGTGTTGAAGAGGCAGACAGCAATACAGGGAGACTGTAACGTTGCAGCCCAAAGCCAGAATGTTGACGATGATGTTTGTAACAAGAAGTTAAAGCATGGATTGTATTGAAGAGGCAGACAGCAATACAGGGAGACTGTAACGTTGCAGCCAAAAGCCAGAATGCTGCTGCTGATGTTGTAACAAGAAGTGGTGAATATTGCAGGAGGATTGACATAACTGCATCAGTTCAGTTCAGTGGTTTATTTAATATCTTTTCATCGCCAGCTGATACTACACATTCATTTGAAAAAGAAAAAAAAAAAAAAAAAACCACCCACCCACCCCACAACCAACCAACCAACCAACAACCTAACCAGCCAACCATCCTCCACACTCAACTTATCATCCATGTTGGTACTTTCAAATCCACATCTGATACATGCATATTTACATAAGTGAAATACCCTAGTGGTATACCCCAAATTGTTGACCTTTTTATGAAAAAATTTGCAACCTGTGATCTAGTCGCAAAGTGAAAACGACTGCAGGCGGAAATCCAAACAAATCTTAAACCAATGTCAGCGAACCGCCCAGAGGAACGTGGACAAACGAGTCACAAGACAAAACACAACGTGCTATGACCTCCTAGGTCGTCTTCAGGTGAAACAAAAATGAAACAAATAACGAAAATGCACTTAGCTTTGATCGCTTCAGACTGGTTCTGTGTTCAGCGCAAGGAAGCTGACACTGATTTAAGATGTGCAACCTGTGATTGTGAAATGCCGGTGTGTCTGCTGGGGACCAAACTGTTGGTGAAGACTTGTCACCGAGAAGTGCACATGGCGAACTTTTGCAGGGAGATCGTGGTGTCACTGCTGGAAGCCAAGGCGTCGGTGACGGAGGTGGACAGCAAAGGCTGCACCCTCTCCACCTGGCCGCCTGGAACGGACATGCTGCCATCTGCGAGCTGCTGCTGCAACACGCCTTTGACAAATCCATTGTCAACGCACAGGTGAGATGTCAGCGGCTATAAGCAACATTACCTTACCTTACTTTCTGGCTGTTTGAATCAGAGCGAGGAGTGATAGAAAAATGATTACTGTTGTTAGAGCTTATGAAGGCCATCGGAAGTGAGGAAAAAAAAAAAGTAAGGATTACTCTCATCATAGCACATTTGGAGCACCAGGATAGAGACAAAAACGTTTGCCGTCATTTTAAGTCTACTCTGACTCGAAGTTTGAGTGTGTGATTGTGCAAAAGAGAGCCAGAAATGCCGGCAGAGAAGTGACATTCATTGTCCTGTATGAAGCATGTAAGTGTGTGTTTAAAAAGTGTTTTAACTTGACTTGTCATAAAGACAATGTAAGGAAGTATACATGAGGATTCAAGGCACATAGGACACAGACACATGTACACATGCATGCATGCACACCAACACACTTGTTCATGCAAGCACATGCATACGCATATGCATAGTTGTACACATATATGCGCACTTGCAAGTACACACACACACACACTTGCATGCGTGCACACATGCACGCACGCACGCACACACGCACACACACGCGCGCGCGCACACACACACACACACACACACACACACACACACACACACACACACACACACACACACACATGCGCATGCACACACACACACACACCTGCCGTACTAACGAATTTGCATGGCACTAGATTTCTGTTTTCCTAAGATCAGGGCAGCTGTCTGAAGTTTTTGCTGTAAAATTGATCATTGTGAAAAGAGTCAGCACAGCAGTGTTAATACTGAATCAGAAAGCAGTTGGGTGGTTAACATTGTCAGTAGCCAAGTAAGTTTTGGATGAAATCTGCTTGTAACGCTTTGCGCATTGGGCTCGAATTGTAAGATCAGGAATTTGTAAATTACAGTCTTGTCCTGGGCATGTCTGTGAAATGTCCTGGGCATGTCTATGAAATGTCTTGGCATATCTGTGAAATGTCCTGGGCATGTCTGTGAAATGCCCTGGGCATTTCTATGAAATGTCCTAGGCATGTCTATGAAATGTCCTCGGAATGTCTGTGAAATGTCCTGGGCATATCTGAAATGTCCTGGGCATGTCTGTGAAATGCCCTGGGCATGTCTATGAAAATGTCCTGGGCATGTCTATGAAATGTCCTGGGCATGTCTATGAAATGTTTTGGACATGTCTATGAATTGTCGTGGGCATGTCTATGAAATGTCCTGGGCATATCCATGGAATGCCCTGGGCATATCCTGGAATGTCCTAGAAATGTCCTATGAAATGTCCTGGGCATCTATGAAATGTCCTGGGCATGTCCATGAAATGTGGGCATATCCATGGAATGTCCTGGGCATATCCATGGAATGTCCTAGACATATCTATGAAATGTCCTAGGCATGTCTATGAAATGTCCTGGGCATGTCTGTGAAATGTCCTGGGTGTATCTATGAAATGTCCTGGGCATGTCTAAGAATGTCCTGGGCATGTCTGTGGAATGTCCTGTGACACCAGTTCTGATTTCACTGGAAGTTTTGGCCAAGGAATCACAAGTCACGTGATGCTGTCACTTACACAGAGGATTGCTTTGCCCAAAAGGAGGAGAGGAGGAACGAAGGGGACAGTGTTGAGGGAGGTGGGAAAGTGGAAGGAATCCAAACTTTCTAAACTGATGGATGACAAAACTGGGGGAAGGTAGGGGAGAGGAACGGTGATGGTGGGAGGGATAGGTAGGTTGAGGTGGGAGAGAGGAGGAGAAGAATGAAGCTGCTGGGGGACAGCCAGGTGGAAAGAAAAAAAGAGGGAGGGGGATGAGTCCACAACGTCAGTAGTGTGTGCAGACAGGAGGAGTGTGAACAGGGGTCAGGAGAGGGGAGGAGTTCAGGGACAGTGGAGCCTGTCACAGCGGTACATGATCTCTGCAAACCATTTGTGAAAGCATACAACCCAGTCCCCTTGATCTGTGCCTGACCTGCCATATACTGAGGAGACAGTGGGGGTAAGGGTAGGAGTGGCTTATTTCCCGCAGGTCTGTTGAATTGTGACTTCCCCTCCGCAGCTCTCGGGTTTCTTCAGCTGATTTGCTCTTCAAGACTCATTGTGGTCAGAATTAATCTTATCTTTCATTGGCTGTGTGCTCAGGGGTGGGGTTTACATCACAGACCGCTCCTCGTGACAGACTCTGAAGATGAGACTCTTTAAGATTGGTGCAAGTGACCAGTAGAACGTTGTCAGATTCTGCAGGATATTCTTTCATTAGGATCATTGTGTCAGTAAAATGTTTTTTTTTTTTTTTTAAATCCTTTTCATTTTCTGTCTTTGATTGATTTGTTTTTTTTTTTTTTCTTTCCCACTGTTCCTTTCTTACGGTCATTTTTAACATCCTGATGCCTATCGTTCTGCTCCTTTCTTTCTTTTCTGTCGTGTCTTTTTCTGCTGCGGATTTTGATATGCACCGGCCTGCCTTGTCACACAGACCAACGAAGGGGAGACACCCACTTCACTTTGCTTCCCAGCATGGCCACCACGATGTCGTCTCTCTTCTGCTTCAGGTATGAAGCGATTTGTCCATCCTCACCATTTGTTTAAGTGATGGCACCCACAGAGATGGAAAGAAAAATCTACCACATGCGTTCAGAAATTCTCTGTATGCAGTTGTAAGCATAAGATGTGTGCACTCAAGCATATCTGTGCAAGTCGGTATTCCTTGCACATGTGCAGGCACCCGACCCTACCTCCACCATACGCATACTCACGACACGCTACAGTGATTATACTATGGAGTGTGCTAGCTGGGTATGCCCGTGAACATTTACAATGCAGTTTGTTTTTAAAAACTTGTTTTGCATCAACAGACACAAACACACGAAGGCACAATACAGACAAAGACACACACTCTCTCTCTCTCTCTCTCTCTCTCTCTCTCTCTCTCTCTCTCTCTCTCTCGCACAGAGACTTGCGCATACTCACTCTCGCACTCTCTCTTTTTTTTTTTTTTCTTTTGCTGTCCAACCTCTGCGCCACCTCAGAGGCAGTGCACCCACGCCACTCATTCTGACACCCCGTCCACAGCCACAGCCCAGTTGGCCCTGCCGCAGCCCTGGCACCGGCAATCCACAGGGAACAGTCAATGTCAAGCCGTCAAGAGGCAACCCACCGGAGGAGACACTGCACTGCTGCCGAGTCACTTCGGTGGTGTTCATTGGTGCCTGTTCTGATCTAACATATGCAGGACACCACCTACTAAGACCCCTACTGATGATAATAATTGCTTAGTCGCGGAGCCGGCGTGAGTGAGCTCTCCCTCTGGAGGGCGCCACCATGCCATCCAACGACAGCCCCCATAGATTCGCCAATGCCGGTGACCTGACGGAACCAAACCAAGGCCACAGACATGGAGAGGACATAGGAATTGAGCTCACCATGAGAGCATGGCATGAAGGGCCACAGAATTTGAGACTTTTTTTTTATGCTGACTGATGACAGGATGATTAGATGATGCTACGGATTTCCATTTCGGTCTGAGACTACATGACAGGGCTGTACTCTATGCTTCCTTTCATAATATATCCCGGCGTCAACCAGGCCCAAGAGATACAGGCACCTGCAGTGTTGGTCAGGAAATTTGAGCAACACTCTCAGAAACGCATCTATTAAGTGGATGAAACTTGACTGTGTGGTCCCAGTCTTCCCAACTGAGTCCGCAGCAACTCAACTCTGGGTAGGAGCCGGTCGGGGCAGAAAAACCCATGTGACTTCTGATGGGATTCGAACCCACGACCTCCCAGCCGGGAGTCCGCGACGCTAATCACTTCGCCACGGCGGCTGGTGTGTCTGTCTCTTTGTGTCGCCCTCTGTCTTTCTCTCTTTCTCTCCCTTCCTCATTGTGACTGTGACACACTTACTCTTGAACACACATACATGTACAGATAAACGTACATAGTTCAACCATGAGCAAGCATGTGTATGAAAGGGGGTGGGGTGGGGGTGGGGGGAGTGTGAGGGAGAGAGAGGGGTAGCTGTCTTATTGTGACAATATCACATGGAGACATTAAAAAAAAAAAAAAATTGACCGCCCTTTCAAAATTCAACCAGTGATTTTACTTGTTGCTTAATTTTTTTTGTCAGTATTTGTACTTTTAAAACAGTCTTTTTACCCATTGTAGCTGGTTATTGAAGCCAAATTTAGAAAGAAAGGGGGTTAGTTACCACCAAGGACACAGACAAACCGAGTACAGGACTAGACACAATGCAATTCGACCTCTTGGGTCTTCTTTGGCTTGAAAAAAAACAACATTTAGGGCAGTGAAAAATGAAGAACGAGAAACCACTTATCGTCTCCTGTTCACCTCACGCTCAAAATCAAACTAGCCCCCTCTCTTTCTAAATTTTGCTTCATTTTCCGCACTCAGTCACTCCGCTGGTTATTGAGTTTACCAGTGTTTAATGCATTTAAGTGTGCTTACATACACACACATATGTGCCCACACATACACAACACATGGATTTGCAAACACAAAATCTTCATTGTTTTACAGAAAAATCGTCATTTTAAGGATTAACCACAACCATTCAGTTGGTCCATTGCCAGCTGTTATCAGCCAGACAAACCCCAGTTTCTGCACCCAACTCTGTGTGAAAACAAGTTGCTTTTTGGAATTGATGTTTGATTGACGTGGGCGGATACATCTGCACTCCGATTTCTCTTGTTTTCAGGTTTTGATATTCCCATGTGTGGCATCAAGATTATGGTGTGTGACTTGAACAGTGAAGCAGCTGTGATTTGACTCAAACTACCAGTTAGGCTGTGGCAGTTCTACCTTCATTTTACTCACTTTGTTTTTTAATTTCAGAGCACATTCCTTGGTATATGATTATATTATACAACTTCTTTTTAAACCTTCTCATGCCAAGCATTTTAGTATTGTTTCTGTACATGGAAACCAAGTATTTTTTTAACTGACTGAGAATTTCATCACCTACATTAAAAAAAAATTCCAGAGAATACAGTTCTAATTGAATTGCCGTGAGATTTGGTGAAATTATGCAGAAGTGCATGTTGATTGTTCTGACATTAATTTCAAGTGTATAATGTTGTGTTTTTAGTGGTAATGTTGTTGCTGTTGTAGCAGCGTTCTTCTCTTTGTTGCTTCAAAACATTCCTCCAGTGTAAATTCTTCAAAATACTTGTCATCACTCCCTAAGTCACCAAAGAGTTCAGCTAGAGAACGCTTCGCTTGCCTCCATAATGGAAACTGCAAAAAGAAAATCGAATAATTTCCACTGAATTGATGTTTTGCATCTTGAAATTGCAGACAAAGGAAGTAGCCATGTTTAGTTCAAGTGCTCATGCACTAGGCTGTCCAGGGGGAACTGACATCAGCTTTAAAATTAGCTTAGTGTGTGCCATGTGCTTTTCAGTGGTAGCTACTGCATTTGGCACTCAGGTATAGGAAACGTCACTGGCGGTAGCTACCGCCGGTGGTATGAGGAGAGTTAAAGTATCTTCAGAATCATTTGAATTTGTTTTTGAATCTGAAATCCGAGTCATGAATAACAGAAAATGATTGGCTGATTCCAGAACAAAGCAGACCCGACCTACCGCACGCTGACAGAGCGGTCAGCCCTGGACCTGGCTGCCCAGTATGGTAAGACGAGTGTGGTTCGAACGTTGGTCAACGGGCGTCATGAACTCCTGACCCATGTGGCTGGTCAGCCCTCGCCTCTACACCTGGCCGCCTTTAACGGGCATCTTCCAATTGTGGGGTTCCTTCTCGACTCGGGCTTCCTGGTCAATACCAGGGTAAGGCGATTGTTTCAAAGGTTTTTTTTTTTTTCCTGTTAGTTTAGAATGAAGATGAAGGTTTTGTGACTGCTGGCAGAAGTTCAACAAGCAAGGCAACCCCCCCCCCCCCCCCCCCCCCCAAAAAAAAAAAAAAAACAACCCCAAAATGCCTGGGTTTATAGACCTCCTTTGCCAGTCTTAATTATCACAGTACCCAAGAAAAGGTTACTCCCATCACACTTACTTCCTACCAGTAAAACAAAGGTGCGCAGCTCAGTCATTCGGGGGAGGCAGAAGGTTCTTTTATTTTAACATTTCAGTTTGTTTTGTCAGCGTATTTTGTCAGTTATTTTTGTTTTGTCTGTAGAAGAACCTAGGGGTGATGTGCATCGCTTCAGTATTGTTTGTTTGTTTGTTCCTTTTGTTTAAGTCTTTTTTTTTTTTTTTTTTTGTAGGAATATGGATGATTTGATTTTGATGTGTGTCTTGTCTGACATAGGTCACTTGAATTTGATTTTGTGGTTTGGCTGTGAGTTAGAAACACTGATCTGGTTTTGTGTTTGGCATGACATGGACGCTGTGGTTGAGTGGATTATTCAGTCTTTCTTTTGAATGAAGATGTTTGAAGCTGTTGCAATATCAGTGAATATCTGTTGTTGTGGTTTTGTGTTCACAGGCTTCACTACTTCACTGTCTATTATAATTCATCTCATCATTGTTACAAATATTATTTTTGTGAGTTATATGGCAGATGTCAGCATTCTATTTTTCCTTTGTCACTGATTGTTTTTTTCACTTTGAATTTTGCCTTTTATCATTATTAATTGTCATTTGGTGTTGAGGACTAACCTGTGTGTGTGTGTGTGTGTGAGTGAGAGAGAGAGAGAGAGAGAGAGAGAGAAAGAGAGGGAGAGAGAGAGAGATGCAAGTGCACCGGTCATACAAAATCAATGCTGCCATGAAATTTTTTAAACCATATTCTTACCATATACTTCAGAAATGTAATTTCTGCATTTTGCCATTTGTTAGGTTAAACGTTTTAAGCCCATAAGTTGGTAAGTAACCAGAGTGTCTGAGGAAATGGTTTCTAACTTGCGATGCTTTGTTGACGTAGATAGTGTTTACTAACTGTGCTTCTTTACTCCCATAATGATGAAAACAGTTTTTTTTTTTTGCTGAGGGTTTGGTTTCTGAATGACCAGCTAAGGTTGCTAGCTGCCACGCTTTGTTAATTAGATGGTGTCTGTGGTTATGTGTGCTTTTTGCATTGAAACTCTAACTCTCGTGCTGTGGTTTTGGGTGTGTTGCTTTGTGTGTGTCCAGATTGTGTTCAGTCATTCGGATATTTCTTGTGTAATGCAGTTTGTACTTCCCTTCCCAACCTATGATTTATCACCTTGTAACAGCTCTTAATGATACTGTAAGATTTTTTTTTTTTCAGGATGTTATAAACAGCAGTGTGGTGGTTATATGTATCTTCAGAATGAAATAGTTTTAGTTATGCAGCTAGTGTTGTTGTTTTAATAGAATTTGTTATAGGATTGTATTGCGTGGTTTATTTAGAATAAACTTATGTCATGCCTGGAACTTCATTACACTATTTTAGTATCTCATGTGTGACAAAGTAGATCACAGATTTGTCCTTTTTCTTGCTTTGATTTTTTTTCTATCCCTCATTTTTTCTTTTTTCCAGATCGTTTGAAAAAGAAATTTCAGTTTATAATGAAATGATAAATAATGAGGGTATCTCTCCCCCCCCCCCTCCTAATAATGTAGGCTGCAGGGCGCTTTAACACGTTTTAACAAATCAGTGTGTGAAATATGTGCAGGACACACACCCACATGCACACACATACGCACGCACACATGTGCATACACATGCGTGCACACACAAACACACAGACAGACACACACACACACACAGACACTGTATACTAAAGTGAACAGCTCATGAAACCTGCAGATGTCTGTGCCTTAATCGGATATTGAATGTGGAGCTGTCTGTTTATTTCATACAGTTTCAACAACCTGCTGCTGTTCCCTAAGGCCCTCATCTATTTAAACAGAAACACATGTTTTTTTCCCATAATCAGAGTTGTGATGAGAGTTGTTCCGTTTTCTGTTGTTTTTTTTTTTTCTAGCATGATTTTTGATTTTCGTCAACTTAAGATGTTCATATATCAAATCAAAAAAAAGACAAAGGCAGTAATGAATTATATATTTCAAAAGCAGTGAAGCACTAACCATACTGTAGTACAGAGGAGGATTTGTGATCCACAAAAAATCTTCACCATGGCATGGGTTGAGGTAAATGATGGCACAGTTGAGTGCAGTTTACACTGCGAAAAGATCTACTAGATTTTTTTTTAAAGTGTGTCATTCTTCATGTTAATTCAGTGACGTTATTCGTACTCTGCTGACTCTGACTTACCACAGCCACATCCACGATGTCCACATGCTGTCACATTCACCAATCAGTCAGCATCAAGTCTCAAGGTGACCTACCAGAGGACATGCTCCTTCGTCGACTCAGCAGTGTGATGCGTGTTCTGGTGTGTTCCATTTTCTGGTGCATACCTACCTGTTTCCAGTATTGAGAGATAATGATTCTTTGTCGCAGAGTTATTGGATGTGAATCGACACAGGCAGGACACCATCTGGTAAGCTCCGCTCTGATGATGGTGACTGGTCTTTGAGTTGGTGTAAATGTCTTTCCTGAGGGCACCATGATGTCCATGCAGTGACAGCTCAAGGGCGTGGAATGCCAAAGGCTTTAGCACAGACTGACCATGGAACATAACCTTACCAGCCGTGTCACCCAATAGTGGATGACGGGATTTCTTTCCCTCGAGCCGCGTCACCCAAGGCTGAGTGACTGACAGACAGTACATTCTGCCATGTCATCCACTATCTGGTCACTGGAACATTAAAAAAAATTCCTACACTTTCCATGAAATGATCCAAGGAAAATAAGCTCTGTAACTAGTCTCGGGGATGTCGTAGCGAGCTTTTGTGGACCTTACTTTCAGTGCTCTATCGTGATCTTGGCTGACCCCAGCAGCTTTGAAATGATCCAAGGAAGGAGCTCGACGAGTTGTGGACACGGGCTTTGCTGCTAAGCATGCATGCAAAAAAATGTCGGACAGACGAAGGGGTGGTAGCAATTTCCCACTCAATGAAGCGCTTGAAATCGAAATCGTATTACAGAGTGGATCTGGTGATGAGGGGAGTGATAGAGAGAGAGAAAACTACGAATGAGAAGAGGAAAGTGAATTGTTTGAAGATGCAGCCATCCCTTCATCTTCTGATTTGGTGTTGTAAAAGAACGGAATAGAATGTAAACAAAGAATTTTTTTTACTTGTCAGACATGTTTTTCAATGCAGAGTCGTGTCTACACATTGAAAGTAAATGATTCAAAATTACTCTGTTGGATTAGTTGAGTATTTGTTCTTTCCTATGACGCCTAACACAACACTGTCAGTTGTTGTCTAGCTACCATAAAAATGAATTAAAAAGTGGCGAAATATGCACGTTGGCAGGACTGAGCACCATGCGCGAGCACGCAGCAGCAGGGAATTGTGCCTACGTGCCGCTCTTGGCTAGATAGTGTTAACTCGGACAGGAAATTGAAACTTGAGGTCACTGTGAGAGTAGGGCATGAAGGGCTAAGAATCATGTGACTTTTCACGAATAATTATTGAGGTGAGATTCATGAGATGATAGTGAACATCGTATTCATGTTTCTTATTTTCTTTTCTTTTATGGAGCTAAGTGAATAAGTGATACCTGTGTGGGGATGGTCTGTCACTAGACTGAGGGGATCCACCGTTTGAATCTTGAGACTGTATTTTTTGGTGCTAGCCAGAGTTGTAGAACCTGATGTTTGAGTATTTCATTGAATGTAAGGAGGGAAGTTTCAGAGATAGATCGATGAGCACAAAAATGTTTTAATACAGGCATGAATAGCAGTAAGCTTGTACACGAAGTTGCATAATTACACATGCTTTCACATGCGCTCAGATATATGTGCAGCCTCATGCATTTACACGTTTGTATGTGCATGCCCTACACATAGATGTATGTTTGCATATGCACCAGTGCATGTCCCTCACATGCACACACACACACACACACACACACACACACACACACACACACACACACACACACACACACACACACACTCTCTCTCTCTCTCTCTCTCTTGCATGCACACATGCACAAACACAAACACACACATGCGCTGACACGTACACACACACACACACACACACACACACACACACACACACACACTTTCACTCACTCACTCACACACACTCACACACACACACTAATGCATGTGCATAATGACACACACACACACGCTTGCACGCGCACTTACATGATTTCTATAAGTGGTACCATCTGCGTTTAAGTCCGTTTCGTTAAAGAAACTTGACATACTAATTTACTATTTTCTTGATTGGTGAAAGCTTCATTTCTCATCTATTTTAATCCTTTAAAAGTGTATGCAGTCTTTTCGTGTAGTACTTCAAAAACTTCATCTACAATGTACGTCTTTTTCCAATTTTTTTTTACTTGCCTTATTTCATCCTGGGTGGAAATGTCATCGCTCTGTTTTAGGGGATGGACAATTTGAAGAGTATAGACTCTTGATTGTTTTAAGCTTGCTTCTGCTTTGTGTTTACTTTTCTCACATTATTTGTTTTTGTACATTACATGATACTTAAGACTGTCACTGAAACAAACAGAGGGCTTTTGTTCACAGTTGGAATTTTGAGTCATTTGATCAGATGCATTTATTACAAAGTCAGCCTCTTGTTGTGCAAATATGAGTACAAATCACTGTACCTGTTTCTTCAGTTGTAGGCTTACCTTAGATTTTGTGAATCTTTTGCTTTATCTTTGCATTTCCCCCCTCATTTTTCTGAATCATCTTCTGTCTAACTTCTCTTCATCTTAGTTTTTTATGACTGTCATGTTCTTTGTGTTTGTCTTATTCTTTTCTTTTCTTTTACTCTTTTTTAAAGTGCAGTTTATTCATCATTACCATTATCATTTTCGCTAATGGGGAGTTGGTACTGGAAATTTTAACTGTGCCACATTAATGTGATAATGTTTTCATGTCTGTCTCTATCAGTTTAGCCCATGGTGCATTTCATATTGTGTACCACTCATAGTGAAACTTTTCTTTTAGAATGTTGGGACTAGCATGATGTGAGACATAGATATTTTACAGCAGACTCCATGAAAACCTTGTTCAGAAATGCCCCACCAGATGTGATCTTTCAATTTATGAGAGAGGTTAACTTTCTTTGTCTGATCTGAGAGAGTTACGGAAGAAAGATTTTTAAGGAAGTTTCCTGTGTGTTTTTTAGGGGTATTTTTAAAGGGTTGCGTGAATAATTTAAAATCTTTTTTTTTTTTTATAAAATGAATTGTGAATTGACTTCAACGTGGTGACAGTCCTGGTATGGCGTTTTGCGGTCAGCTGGGCTTTACGCAACATTACCTTACCTTACCACTTTAGCGTACCTCCACCATGGAGAGAGTGTTTTCATTCACATCCGTCACCTTGACTGTATGTCTGTCAGCAAGAAGACACAAACACTACAGAAGCAGTTTCAATGAAATTTGATGCAAAGATCAAAAGTGGCCCAAGGACGAAACGGTGACAGCTTGGTGTTTCTTCAGATCAATGAACCGATTCACGATCCGTTTGTCAGCAAAATTACCCCAAACTACAGCACCGATTTTAACGAGACTTGGTTGAAAGATGCAACGTGCTACAAAGGCAACCCCCTAATTCTGTCCAAAGAGAAAAAATAGTTGTGGTAAGGGTAACATGGTTGAATGAAATGGTCAGTTGATCGTCTGGAACCATTTGATTGCCGACACACATGTGGCTAACACTCCATACTACGCAGTAGTTGCTTTTGTGTCTGGGTCTTTTAGTTACATCAGGACTTCCACCAACAAAAAAACAAAAATCATCTGCCCCCACCCTCCCCACAGCACCAATCCCTTTCTCTTACACCCTTGCCCCAGAAAATTTTGGAGTTTCATTCAAGGTGATGTAATGAAGGTGACAAAACTTGAGCACCAAGTGGTTATGGTTCAGTTTTTGGTTTTACCAGGACCAGAGCTGTTTGTTCGGGCTTTTGTCAATCTCTTTTACATTCCACTGAATCGAAGCAAAGCAGGTAGGCTAAGTGGCAGCTGCTCATTCTTTGTGAAGAAGTCTGCTCAAGGTCTCATGATGTTAGTATTATGTGCTTTAGTATCAGAAACATGACTGGTGCTACATGGATTCTGAGATTTAAGAAAAAAAAATTTTTTTCGCAGTTTTTTTTGTTTTGATTCTCTGTGGATTCGTGGAAAGTAGTGCTCAGCATACAAGCAAAGGTTGTATTTATACAGTGTGTATGCAGCAGTCTACTTGCCATTTTTCATGGGTTCAGCCTTAAATACGTGAGATCTCATGACAGTTGCCTCCCTCCTTCAGCCTTCAATAGCTCACTGAAGATTAGACTTTTTGTTTCTTATTACCTTCAGGCTCTTTTTTTTTTTTCTTCTTTTTAATGGTTGAAGAAATGTTTAGGTAGGAAAAAAGATATGGTTGATCGTGTTACCATCACCACAATTTTTAGGGTTTTTTTGTTGTTGTTTTGGCCTTAACTTTTAGTGCACATCCAAAACCATTCAGAGAGCAGGTCCCAGAAGAGGTTGAGACTTAGTGGAGGTTCACAGCCTTCCAAACACCCTACCTGTTGTGAAGAAGGTTGTCTGTTATTACTGTGATCATCGATACTGATGGCCGATCAGCTCAGGAAAGTTCAGCTAAGTCACATCGACATAAAAGATTCACAGCCGGTGCTGTTTTTACAAACTTTAACCTTATATTTACTAATATTCTGTGAAACCTACCAATAGAGACCATTCCTAATTAAGATGCCCTCACAGTGAAATCTTGTTTTCTTTTTCAGTATTTTTGTTTTGCACTAGAGCTCATCTCTCAGTAAAGATCTGCTTGCTTTAGAGGCCCAGTGACTTTGTCTTTACCATTTGTCATTTTGTTGGATGGAAAAAGTATCCTGCCTTATGCTGTGATGAGTGCGAGTATTGAAACAAAACTAAAGAGCGTGAATCAGTCTTGCCATGGAAAAATCTGTTATTTTACAGTGGATGGCTCTCCTTTCTTGTAAAAAGTAGTTCTCAAAGAAAAATGAAGAAAAATAGTGCTGACTGATCAGTACAAGTAGTAAAAAAAAAAACTTTGGATGTGAAAAAGTAGGGAATAGTATTGCAGTCCTGATGATGTGTGTAGTAAAAAGTAACACTTGAGTGTGATGAATTAGAAATAGGTAATGCAGGCAAACGCCCCACCTGCGCAGTGTTAACTGTTTAGGAACACTGCAGGAGAGGTAAAGGTATATCAGCATGGTGTGCAGTGTGTTGTATACTAATCATAGCAGCTTTCCAGCTGAATGGTTCTTAGCCATGTATGTTTTAAATGATGATGTGGGCGTAACGAAAACCAAAGAACGCCATGACTAATCTTAATCAGTGCATGAGGAACAGACATGAATGACGGCAACTGTTTTCCCCCTGGAGACTTACACGAGCATGTTCAACTGGGATGTTCATAGTGTTTGTAGTTTTGCTACAATTGTTTAAATTCCGAATATAGAAGAGTCTGTAACAGTATTTGACAGTTCCAGGTTAATTAACAGGTGAACTCTGGCCATTAATAATGAGATACAGGAAAATCAAGAATTTGATCCTGAAGTGCACAGTAAGAAAAGGTTAGATGTAATATTCACAATGTAGCAAATGTGATTGTGTGTGTGTGTGTGTGTGTGTGTGTGTGTGTGTGTGTGTGTGTGTGTGTGAGTGTGTGTGTGTGTGTGTGCGCGCATGCGTGTGTGTGTGTGTGTGTGTGTGTGTGTGTGTGTGTGTGTGTGTGTGTGTGTCCTGTTCAACAGCGACCGGAATCACTCTAAATAAGTTCAGTTTCAAACGTTCAGTGGCTTCCTCATGACAATGTGATGCTGGGGTTGTGTTGGAGCATGCCTGGTTGTGGGTCTGGGAGAGTAAGCGTGGGCGATGGTGGAGTAGCACCGATGAGATGGCATTTAGAATGGACTAGCAAAAGATACTTCCCATGTCAGACTCCATTTTTAAGGACTTTCAAAAACTTTTACTGTATCAATTTTATGAGACGGCATTGAGAATGGGTTGGCAAAAGATACTTCCCACATCAAACTTCATTTGTAAGGACTTTCAAAAACTTTTACTGTATTAATGTTAGAATCCTTAACAAGGAAGTTTAATTTGTTGCTTGAAGTTGTGTGCCTATGCTTAGTTGGTAAGCCTTGGTGTCACAAACTGCGTGGAATAACCAGCTTGATATGTTGCAGACGGATAATGGCACAGCGTTGCACGAGGCTGCAACCTCCTGTAAACTGGATGTCATCAAATTACTGCTGGACAGAGGTAACGACTTACTGTATCCAGTAAGAAAGAGAGATTGACACAAGAGAGATTGACACACATAAAAAGAGAGATTGACACATAGAAAGAGAGATTGACACATAGAAACAGATTGAGACATAGAAAGAGAGATTGACACATAGAAAGAGAGATTGACACATAGAAACAGAGATTGACACATAGAAAGAGATTGACACATAGAAAGAGAGATTGACACATAGAAACAAGAGATTGACACATAGAAACACAAGAGATTGTCACATAGAAAAACAGATTGACACATAGAAACAGAGATTGACATATAGAAACAGATTAAGACATAGAAACAGAGATTGACACATAGAAACAGATTAAGAATAGAAGAGAGATTGACACATAGAAAGAGAGATTGACACATAGAAAGAGAGATTGACACATAGAAACAGATTGACACATAGAAAGAGAGATTGACACATAGAAAGAGAGAGTGACACATAGAAACAGGTTGAGACATAGAGAGATTGACACATAGAAAAGAGAGATTGACGCATAGAAAGAGAGATTGACACATAGAAACAGATTGAGACATAGAAAGAGAGATTGACACATAGAAACAGAGATTGACACATAGAAACAGATTGAGACATAAAGAGAGATTGACACATAGAAAGAGAGATTGACACATAGAAACAGAGATTGACACGTAGAAACGGAGATTGACACATAGAAACAGAGACTGACATAATTTGACAGGAGAGAGGTATCCCACTGAAACCCATTCTGTCCAGCATGTAGGCATGCAGACTCTGATGTTGATTTCTACAGGATAAAGGTAGCCCACAACAATCCATCAGGTTTAACATGGGTACACAAACCCTGACGTGTACGGAAGTACTAAATAGTTACCCCACTTCCCATAATGCCCAACATGACTGTGAGAATATACTGATGTATGCTCATACTCACGCATTTGTATCTGTCCTATCTTTGCATGCCTGTTCAATCATGAAAATGCGTTTTACACAAATGCATACTTGTAGTAAAAGTGCAAACACATGGCTATTTGCACTAGTATGCGTGCTTGCGCTTGTGTGTGCTCTTAATGCACACACTCCCACATATTTGGTTTTACATTTGTGATTGTTGATGAATCAGAGAATTTTGCTTTCTCTCTGTGTGTGTGTGTGTGTGTGTGTGTGTGTGTGTGTGTGTGTGTGTGTGTGTGTGTGTGTGTTGTCAGTACAACTTTGAGTTAATCTGACAATAAATTGGTTTCAGTCAGTCAGTGTGTGTGTGTGTGTGTGTGTGTGTGTGTGTGTGTGTGTGTGTGTGTGACTGAGAGAGATAATGTCTCTAGCCAAGAGCAGAAAGTCACAGGTATGGGCATTAAGAAGCCCCCCATAAAGCACACAGGCTTTTTGTCAGAAAAACACATTTAAGCAAAAGCCCAAGGAGAAGCTGAGAGGCATTCTGCTGTAGGTATGGACGACTGCATTCAAGCTGAAATATAACCCGTTAGGCATTTTATTACAGGTGTGGTGATGAACTGGGTCAGTGCCCCAGAATAGCCAAACGAGCTTTTTTTTTCTTTACAGGTGTGGATGTTTGTGCCAAAGCCAAAAATAACCTGACGGCTGAAGACATCCTGAGGCGAATCAACTCCAAGTTAACGCACAAGGCCCTGCAGATCATCAATAGTCAGTTTCCTTTTCTGTCTCTGTCTTGCAGACATAGGTGCACATGGTGATGCTGCACTTCTGTCCCTACTGCTACTATGTTGTATGGAGGTGTATGATGCCAAGGCTGGATACTGGACATGCAGAGACTTGCACACATGAATATGTATGAATGTAAAACAGTATGCGGAAACAAGAACAGACACATTAACTTGCTCTATTGGAAACAAGCAAGCTGTAGTTCTACCGGTCATTAAAGTCAGTGGGTCTGTTGGCTCGTGGCTGGTCGACTTAATCAGTTGATCATTTTGGTCAGTCGGAGGTAGCTGTATTCAACAAATGCAAATAAATGAAGAAGAGCAATAATAATCAAATGGTGTCCTAATACTTGATAAAGTACCCTTCCACAAAGGCAGATGATCCCATTCTTAGTTACAAGTTTTGTGTTGTCTGTGTTATTTTTTCCTCCTGTCCACGATATTAGAAGTGATAGTTTTGGGTCGTGTTCTGAAGAAGTGACAACAAACCAGTGTTCTGATTGGAGCATACATTTTGATTACAAAAATTTGAAAAGGTAATATTTTTGATTTTGAGAGTATTCTGGAGCAGTATCTGTTTTGAACAAGGTTCCATTTTTATGTGTGAACGAAAGGTTAGAGGTCAAGATTAAAGTCCTATCACCCAATGGCCATGAGGGCACTGAATCAGTAGAGCGCCAACATGTCTGGGGCACAGCATTATGAAAGCTGTGGTCCATCCCTGTCCTTTCACCTCTTTGAATTCCCTGACTTGAATCGTGTATCCAATTTCTGCTTGGTGGACAGAAAGGGTTTTCAGTGAAGAAAAATGTGACCTGACAAGTGATTCAAACTCATGACTATACGGTCCACAGGCTGTGTCAAATCATTCGACCACAGGCTTCATGGAACAAAACAGGAAAAAAAAAGCACCCAAAAGCAGGTATTGTTAGACAATAGCTATATGTTATCCCGAGGGCTCAATAGCTTGGAAACACAGGAAAATCAGGTGTGATGAAATGAAAAAGTGCTGTAGAATACTTTTTAGCAGTACATGTTGGCACTATTGAAGTAGAAGGGTATTTGAGGGAGTGCTGACCTTCCACCAAGGTGGAAGGAACTCTGTGTATAAAAATTTAGAGCACGTGCCCATAATCCTCATTCCATCTTTTTTCCAAATTGTATGAAACTTTTTTTTTTTGTCTCAGTAAAAAAGATCCTACAAGCGCCCTTTGTCAGGTGTGTGATAGAAATAACTGGTTCGTCCTAGGACCATAGTCGATCTTTTCACCCAAGTTTCCTGAAAATCTGTGGTGGGGTTTGTGTGTAATTTTGTTGATCGATAGACACGCAAACCAACAAATGTGGACGAAAGTATAACCTTGGTCGAGGTAACTTAAGTTTGATATTTTGCACTACAGCAGACACAGTTGTAAACGGAAAAGCCAGAGTAAAGCAGCAGTGGATTATTAAGAGAATACAGAAGACATGACAAAAAAAGAATGAAGCAGGTAAAAGAAAGGCTGTGCTATTTCCCAGGTCATGTGAACAGCCAACGGACGCCAGATTCGGACGGAGAAAGGGACATCAATGGCATACCAGGCCCCAGTCACTCCACCAGGCTAGCCTCCCCTGGGAGCGGTCGTCGGCCCGTTCCCAAGCCACGCTCCATGTATGGCGAGAGTCTGGAGACGGCTCACTTCAGGCAGCCGGACAGGTAGGAGAGGAAGCTGTTGGGCAGCTCTGTGGAGTTGCTCTCTTTTCCTGTGTATCTGTTCATTTACCTGTGTGAATGCCAGGTGATTGGAAGTGTTGCGGCATGTGTTGGCATGAGTTTGTGTGCCCTGTGTGCTGGTTTGGAATCAAAGTTACTGTGTTTGTTATTGATGAAAGTATTTTTTCTGTTTTTTTTTTTTTTTTTTTTTTTTTTTTTTTTCTGTCTGTCCAACCTCTGCGCACCTCAGAGGCAGTGCACCCACGCCGCTCATTCCGACACCCCGTTCACAGCCACAGCCTGGTCGGCCCCGCTGCAGCCCCGGCACCGGCAATCCACAGGGAGCAGTCAATGTCAAGTCGTCAAGAGGCAACCCACTGGAGGAGACACTGCACTGCTGCCGAGTCACTTCGGTGGTGTTCAGTGGCGCCTGTTCTGATCTAACATAGCAGGACACCACCTACTAAGCCCCCTACTGATGACAATAATTGCTTGGTCGCGGAGCCGGCGTGAGTGAGCTCTCCCTCCGGAGGGCGCCACCACGTCCGTCCAACGACAGCCCCCATTGACTCGCCGATACCGGTGACTCCGACGGAACCAAACCAAGGCCACAGACGTGGAGAGGACATCGAAATTGAGGTCACCATGAGAGCAGGGCATGAAGGGCCACAGAACTTGAGACTTTTTTTTTTTTTTTTTTTAATGCTGATCGATGAGAATGAGGATGATTAAGATGATGCTACGGATTTCCATTTCGGTCTGAGACTACATGACAGGGCTGTACTCTACGCTTCCTTTCATAATATATCCCAGCGTCAACCAGGCCTGAGAGATACAGACACCTGCAGTGTTGGTCAGGAAATTTGAGCAACGCTTTCAGAAACGTATCCATTAAGTGGATGAAACTCGACTGTGTGGTCCCAGTCTTCCCAACTGAGCCTGCAGCAAACTCAACTCTGAGTAGGAGCCGGTCGGGGCAGAAAAACCCACAAGACTTCTGATGGATTCGAACCCACGACCTCCCAGCCGGGAGTCCGCAACGCTAACCACTTCGCCGTGGCGGC
This sequence comes from Conus betulinus, assembly GCA_016801955.1. Lineage (NCBI taxonomy): Eukaryota > Metazoa > Mollusca > Gastropoda > Neogastropoda > Conidae > Conus > Conus betulinus. Next base: position 445,163 of record JADBJO010000446.1, read on the forward strand.
TGGTCATTTTTTCTGTTTTTTATCTTTTTTTTTTGGTTATTTTTTTTTGTTACTTTAGAGAGATTTCATTTCGTTGCAGTTTGCTCTAGAACTTTTTTCACTTTTTTTGTTGCTTGTTTTTGTCTGTTTGTCTTTGGGTGTCTTTTTTTATGTTATTTTTTTTTTGGTTTGCTTTTTGTTTACCTAGTTGGTGTGTTCTTCTGCCATGGTGAAAGTACATGTCATTTTCTTTTTTTTTTTTTTTTTTTATAATCATTTTCATGAGAAAAATTTTAATTGTTCATATGGGTGTTCTTTATGTACATAGTTATGCATAGCTGGAAGTGTTAATTTTTGATTGTAAGTATAAACTTTGAAAATAGCAGCTACTTAAAAGGTTTGAAGTCTTTAAGTAGATTCTGACTTCCCCTCCTTTTTTTCTCTTCTGTGTGTGTGTGTGTGTGTGTGTGTGTGGACTTATGTCAAATTTCACTGAATTTTTGTTTTTTCTGCTGTTCTACTGATGCAATGCTGCTCTAAAAAAAAAAAAAAAAAAAAAAACCCGTTGGTGAATGCGTTTAAGAGGGCTTTGAAGCTGTGGATGATGGTGCATTGAAAATTATTCCTGTTTGCTTCCGAGACTTAGATATTCTTTTCCACAGGATGTAAGAACAAGAATGAAAAGTAAACAACAGCTGAAACCTGGGTGCAATGTCACAGCGAGTTGGGCAAGACTGCAGATGTTCACAATTGAGTTTTGAGCAAAGGGAGCCATCTTGTCTCACCTCTTTTTTTTTTTTTTTTGTCAGCTTGGTAGTTTTTAGGAGCAAGTTAATAGTTCTATGTAAAGAAAAATCTGCTAACGAAAACGAAGTAATTTTCTTATAATATGTCAGAAGTTTGGAGAGGTTCTGCTTAATATGATTTAAAGAGAAAAATGGAGGTGTGAAATCATCAGTAAATGGTATAAGATTTAGATATAACAGGAAGCAACATTTCATAGAATTAGTGTTGAGCATGCTTTATTTTACACCAAAGATTTTAAGAAGTTCGTATTTGCACTGCTAATTTTTTTTCTACCTTTTTTTTTTTTTTTTTTTTTTTTTTTAGTAAGAAGACAACAGAACCAAAATTGATACTGTGTAAAAACAAAAGAAAAGAAAGTAGACAAAGAGAGGAAGAGAGAGATGAGAGAGGTATCAGGGAGGAGGAGGAGGGAAGAGGTCCCTTCAGTGCATTGCAGCGACATGTATCTGACTGGTGATTCATAACAGAGACTCTAAACATGGAGGAAAAAAGTTTTAAATTCCTTAACAGTAACTCTAACCCTTGGAAGTATTACTGCAAATCTAGACTGAAAAAAAAAAACATGTACTGTTTTATATTCATGGGCAGTGGAAAGATCTGGAAGTAATTCTTTGACAGATAATCCAAATTTCATTTGAATTACGTACACTTTTGAAAAAAACTTTATCACTTAGTTTATGTGTGAGAATGAAAAAAAGAAAAAAAGGTAGAAAAAAAAAACGAACAGATAAACAAACAGAACATCTGTAAGAAGACAAGGGAAGTAGCTTTTGGAGGTCTGTCTGTCAGTTTCTCTCCCCACCCCACCCCTTTCTTTCTGTAGGGAAGGGCTTGTTATGTTACTTATGAATAGTGTGTGTGTTACCACGCAGAATAAACAGCTCTGTGTACCCTAGTGCAGGCTTCTCATTAAAAGTATCTGGTGTGTAACATTGATTTCAACACTACATTGAAGCAGGGGCCATTTCCTGTCTTTCAGATGCTGAATTTTCTACAGCTTCAGAGGGGTGTTCCCCTCCCCCCCCCCCCCATTCCCTTTCTCGCCTGTCCCTCCGATGGGCCCTTGCCCGGCACCCAACCAGGGGCCTAGCGTGCCCCTGAATCCCACCCTCTTTCCTCCTGTTTTGCTCTTCATGACTTTTGCCCCATGATTTTTTTTTTTTTGTTTTCAGTATGTGAAATATGCTTTGCATGCATGTGTGATTGCACATGCTTATATGTACTTAGAATTTCAGTTTACATTTTGAAAAAAGAAAATTGCTCGTTACAATTTTCATCAGGATTTTTTGTTTTGTTTTGTTTTGTTTTTGTAGATGCTTGTGCAGAATTATGTTTTGACGTGTTTCATTCTTATAGTTAAGTCTTAGTGGAAGGTGTGTTATATGCCTACAAATTACAATGTCCGTTCTGGTTTGGTCATTTGCCACTGTGATGAATGTTGTTTGAACTGAATTTCAGGCGACATACTGCTTACCTGAGGTAAAACTGCTTGGCTCTCTTGACCCCCCCCCAAAACTCTGAGAATGTTGTCCTTGCATTAAATGGCTTGACCTTTGGCTCTGAATGTGGAGACGCTATCGCCACAACTGTTAGATTGTTTTGGTTCTCATTTAATGTCGCCCATAGTCGGTACTTTCCATGCCATGCCCACCCTTTCTGAATCTACACCTTGAGCGACTTTTAGGGCGTCTGTTTGAGTCTTTCACTTGGTACGATTGAGAATGTTGTTGATGCAGTGCTTGTCTTCCTCCATCCTTCTCCTGTATTCCCCCAGCCCCCCCCCCCCCCCCCCAACCCTTCCCCTCACACATGTACACACACACACACACACACACACACACACACACACACCACACACACACACACACACACACACACACACACACACACACACACATACACACACACATGCACACACACACATGCACACACACACACACACACATGCACACACACACACACACACACACACACACACACACACACACACACACACACACACACACACACACCACACCATATTAGAACCCTGTGCATTTTTCAGTACTACTGTTTGATTCATTCATTTTCAAGAAGTTTGAAAACGTTGTCCACAGTGATTACTGTAGAGCTTGAATTTTCATACCGAGGTTTTTCTTCATGACTGTTTGATTTTTTTTTTCCTCACCGCAAATAGATGTGGAGCATTTATGTGCTCAAGCCTGAAATGTCTGTGACTTTCGTCAGTGAGGTCATGTGTGCATCATGCTGCGCAGCAGAAGCATCATTAGATATGCGCAGCAGAAGCCAGTGCATCGTTAGATATGCGCGGCAGAAGCCAGTGCATCGTTAGATATGCGCGGCAGAAGCCAGTGCATCGTTAGATATGCGCGGCAGAAGCCAGTGCATCGTTAGATATGCGCGGCAGAAGCCAGTGCATCGTTAGATATGCGCGGCAGAAGCCAGTGCATCGTTAGATATGCGCGGCAGAAGCCAGTGCATCGTTAATATGCGCAGCAAGCCAGTGCAGATATGCGCGCAGCAGAAGCCAGCCAGTGCATCGTTAGATATGCGCAGCAGAAGCCAGTGCATCGTTAGATATGCGCAGCAGAAGCCAGTGCATCGTTAGATATGCGCAGCAGAAGCCAGTGCATCGTTAGAAATGCGCAGCAGAAGCCAGTGCATCATTAGATATGCACAGAAGCCAATGCATCATCAGCAGATACATGACATTCATGAAGACTAACAGTTCAGTCACCCACTGCCTGGTTCCCTTGTTTGGAGACTTCTCAGCCATCAGAGATATGCACAGAAGCCATGACATTCATGACATTCATGAAGACTAACAGTTAACCCACTCCTGGTTCCCACTTCCAGCCATCATCATTCCATTGTTTGGAGATTCCTCCTCAGCCATCAGAGATACATGACATTCATGAAGACTTAACAGTTCAGTCACCCACTCATCATTCCATTGTTTGGAGACTTGTCAGTCAGCTTGGTCAGATTCCAGCTGTTGAATGATCACCAGCAGGAGACGTGTCAATATTTGGCGTTCACCGACTGTCCCCAGTAAAGGTCTTCTCTGCCTGCAGTGCTTGCTTTAACCTGCGAATCTGAGAACTGGATGCTTTGAACCAAACTCTTTGATACACAAATATTTGGCAATGTTATCTATACACTGCTTATCTGTCCTTTCCATTTTCCTTTCCAACCTCTCAGTTAAGCTATTTTTTTGTATCATATTTCCAAAGCAGTTTAGAAGGCTGTCTATTACACCTTTACCTATCGTCTCCAGTTTTCACCCCTCCCCTCCCCCTCTTGTCCCAGTCTAAATTGTGAGCCACTGTCACCTTTATTGACACTAACTTTCAGAATGTTCTAGACTCGGGAATCGAGAATGTTGTTCACACAGTCTGTCTTAGCACCTGCAACTGAAGTCGGAGCCTGTGTCATAGTTTCTGCTCTAGTTTTTCTCTCTCCCCAAAATGTTTTGAGAATGTTGTCCGTACAGGCACTGTCGAGATGCATCACTTTGTGACTCGTCTGAAAATGTTGTCCTTACTGAACCTGTCAGCACTTTAAATCCCAGCCAGGACATGACTTTGAACTGCTCGCAATTGCCTCGATTCTAGACATCTGGTTGTATTTGTGTACGTTGACTGTACCGTACAGTACTTTTCACAGGACCTCAGTCTGAGCTTTTTTTCTGAGCTGATATATGACATTCTCGCTTCACTATGTGTTTGAGATTGTTGTCCACGTCGTACTTGTTCCACTGCAAGAATCTGGATATGAGCTGCCTTGAGACTGCTGTTTGGCTCTCCCTCCCCCAAAATGTTGTACATACATTTATTTGTCTGTCTGTCAATCTCAACGCTTTATAACCATTATTGTTTGGCTCGGACGCTCTCGAAATGTTTGAGAATGTTGCTTATTCGGCGCTTGTTTCCCCACCCACAAATTTCATCACTCTTCAGTGCTTTCACCTTTTTGTGTGTGTTTAATTCTTGTGCTCTCAAACTGTTTGAGAATGCTGCTCATGTATATTGCTGGTTACTACTTGCCCACTGGCCCAGATCTCTCATCCTGGGACCGTCCGAAAATTGAGCTACATGTATGACTTAACATTTAATTGTTTTTTCATCCTGAACACTTAATGTTCTCTTTGTCTCTCACTCTGTCTCTCTTTCTCTCCCTCCCTCTCTCATTCTCTCTGTCTCTCTCTCCCCCTCCCACTCTCTCTGTCTCCCACTCCCTCTCTCTTCTTCACTCCCTCTCTCTCTCTCTCTCCTCCCTTCCAACCTCCCTCTCTCTTTCTCTCTCCCTCTCTCTCTCTCTCTCTCTCTCTCTCTCTCTCAGGGTCTCCCTTGTCGTTTCTGCCAGTAAATCATTCAACATGCCTTTCATGGGTCTCCCATCCACTTCACACATGTCACTCAACACAGTGCTACAGGAAACGACAGTGTCTTCATGTGAAATAGAGGGCAGAGCTAAACGAACGGTTGTCATTCTCCAACTCAGTGCTTTAACTGACGGCCAGCCCGCTGCTGTGCAGAGCAGAGGCCACAGTGGTATGTATCGATGCCAGTGCCCGTCACAAGTGAACAAAGTTAGACGCAGAGTTGAGGTCTAAAGATAAAGTCATCAAAAAAAAGGCAAGTGAAGGGTTCTCTCTTCTCCATCCGATTGATATCTACCAAGGCCACTAACCCTAGTTTATAACGATAACGGAACTGGCAAGAGCAATGCTGCTCGTGCAGACATTTTTCGGTGTGACAATCACTCCATCGACACCCCAGTCTGCCCAAGACATAAGAAGCATCAAATGAACACAGAAGAAATCGACATGAGGCAGTGTACTGAAGAATCGATGAAAATCACAAAATAAAGCCTTGAGGTTGGACTTCGGCTGAGACTGTGTTGAACTATGGGACATGATTTGTGACCATGACTGGCTGCCAGTCGGTACACAAAACTACAGCTCGAAACAGTAGGTTAATGCATCAGAAAATGATCGTAATTTGGATAACCATAAAGGCATTTTCTCATGAATGACCTACAAAATGATTCCTTTGACAACAACGACGTCATGGTCAGTGACATATCTCAGGAAATGGCAAGAAATAACCTCTGTACCAGCGGAGAAGACGCTAAGAAGTCCCAAGTGGCAGTAAAGCTGTCAACAATGGAAATCTTGATGAATGTGGGGGTAGACTTGTTGGTGATCAGATTGACAGAAATATCAATGTTCGATGGGTGTTTTTTTTTTACTTGCTTCGGTGATCTGGTTTCATTGTGGTGTGATTTTTGTTTTGTCTTGTTTTGTTTTATTATTTTTTTTTCCTGACATGTTCAGTGTTCTTTCACGGACAATTACTTTTTGAACAGCTCTTATCCGCAAGTGTGTTGTTACTAAGAGAAAGGGCTTTGTAAGCTTACCTCGGTAAATCGTTTGTTTTCTCTCTCTCTCTCTCTCTCTCTCTCTCTCTCTCTCTCTCTCTCTCTCTCTCTCTCTCTCTCTCTCTCTCTCTTACCCCCTCCCTCCCTCCTTTCTCCCTCTACCTCCCTCTCTGTGTCTCTGTTTCCCTCTCTCATCTTTTTCTGTCTGTGTCTGAATATCTGTTTCACTGTATTTGTCTTTATTTGCTTATATCTCTTTATCTTTTTACCTTCACTCATTTTTCATTACAGATCTTTATATCGTCTGTTAATTTCAATATAAATGCCATCATACTGCATCTTGACATCGGTTGGTTGGTTTGTTTTTTTTTTCTCTGTCTAAATAAACACAAACGCGGTGGCAAAAGCAAAAATCCTCCATGCCACTAATCAAAATGCAGATCCCAGTATCTGATACACACACACACACACACACACACACACACACACACACACACACACACACACACATATATATATATTTATAAAAGAGAGATACTGGGTTCTGGCAGTCAACCCTAGTAAAATAATGCTCCCAAGTTTTTGTGGCAGACCATGAGACTAGCCATAACTTTCAATGGTAGATGTTTCAAAGGGAGATTAAAAAATAAGTCTTGGGACTGACAGCATGAAAGAGTTGATTGGGTACAATATCCCCCTGCCCCGATGCTGTGACTGAGCAGAGGGGCTTAAGGAGAGCTGAAGTATATGTCAGACCATTCTTGTGACCAGAGATCATGGGCAGGGGCCATAAGTCATGACAATGGAAATTGTGGAAAGTCATGGAAATTTGAGTAGGTGATTTTTCATGACTGGGAAGTCATGGAATAGGTCCAGGTCATGGAATGAAGAAAAGCCTTCAAGAAACACAAGTGCAGTCTCTGCCGATGTGCGAAAATCAAAATGACGATTGAGACTGTTACAAGCATTGTTGAAACAGTGATTTCTAAGACGGGCGGAAACCATTATTCTGTGTGTAGAAAGCTAAGTTTCATTCCAGGAATTTCTCAGACAGGCTTGGAAAAGGTCATGTGATATAGGTATGGGATTTGAATTTTTCTCGATGTTTGTAGACCTCGCATGAGGCAAAAAAAATAATAATAGCGCTCAGTTTTTGTGATGCTTTTGTGGCTGAGGTTTTGTGGTGAGGGATGGGGGGTCAGGGTAGGGGGCAGGGTAGGAGGGAGGAGCTATAGGTGGGTAGGAGGTGGGGAAATAGAAAAAGGGATTTTTTTTCCTGCAAAATTTTTTCCCACAGTGTATTTTTGAAAATTAGAGTGAAAAAAAAATCCTTTCACTCAGGTGTTTACTAATACTATCTTTGCCATTGTCATTCCTTTTTTCACAACCTGCTAATCATTCGTTCTTGTGACATGCATTTGAATTTTAGTTTTTGTGTTGAAAAAAAAAACATTGATAGCAGTGTTTCAGTTCATGACATTGTAATTTGATCAACCAGTCAAACTAGGATATGTATATTTTGTGGTATTTAATTTAGTTTCATGTTCCTGCTCTGAAGTTACGTCTCCTTCCGAAAGGTCACTTGGCACACCGATACGAAACTCGTGAGACCAGAATAACATATTTATTATGCATTATTGTTTTTGTGTTTGTTGAAGGCTTATATGTCCTTTACCATACCTTAGCCCAAGTATGGTCTGTCAGGCTCAAAGAACTTGACTGTTCTTGATGTCTTAGCCGTGTGGAGAATGTTTCTTCTTTGGAACTTGGTATGGTGTTGACATGGATTCCATTTATGAAAATTTTTATATGCTTTATTTCTCTGCTTGATGTGACAAGTGTATACATGTGATATGTATGCTGTGATAGATTTAAACTGATGCTAAGCATCCTCATGTCTAACATAATTGTATCGTTTGAGTTGCTCTTGTTTTTCAACTTTTTCGTTGCCAGTTTTTTAAAACTGCCAATGCAAAGTTCAAAATCAGTGTTAAATTGCTGTATCCCAGTACGAGTGATGCTACTGTTGTAGATCTTGGGATATGTTGGAGTTAAAAAAAGTTTATGACAGATTTTAAATTTGCGCTTTCCTCAATTTGAGATGTTTTCTTCTGAAGTGATGAATTTACAGGCAGTTTGAGGGAGTGGTGGTGAAAAACTGGTGTTGGGAAATGCCAAATCATCCTAAATCTGAGCATGAAAGGATTATAATTTTTTCATTGATAAGAAGGGTATCCATTTCATCGAGCGTCATTATCTATCAACCTGTTGTCTGTCTGTTCATCTCCCTTCTTTCTCCCATCTGTCGGTTTATCCATATTCAATTTCCCCCCCCCCCCCCCCCCCCAAATGACAGTTGGATTGTCCACCCCAGACTGTTTCCCATGAGGCAAGAGAGGTTTAATGAGCCAGCAGTCTCTCTCTCTCTCTCTCTCTCTCTCTCTCTCTCTCTCTCTCTCTCGTGTGTGTTGACAGTCTGTCAGTTCATTTATACATCTATTGATTGCTTTTCCTGCATACCAGTTGGAATCTTCTTTCGCTTGAGATCGTTTCCCATGAGCCTCGAAATGTACAGAGCCACGACTACCTACTAGAGGCAGTTGATTTCAGAATTGCTGTAACAGGGGAATCATTCACCATTCTACACGGTGTGAACTATAAAACCAACACATCATAGCCTTCATGATGTTCTGCAAGAAAGGCTCACATAATCAATGTCTAGGGGGGGGGTAGGGTGTGTGTGTGTGTGTGTGTGAAACCTTGCTAAAAACTACACTCTACATGATAGAGCCAACATTGAATATTCACTGGGAGGCTAATAAACCACACATTTTCAAGTAAAACACACACTTTTGGATCTGAAATACCATAGAGAAGATTCTTTCAAGTGTCACATCACACAGGCTTCAGCAAGAATTAGTCAAGTATTGTAAACTGCACACTGTTTAGCTGGAAAATGTCATTATGGTCGCCAAGATTTTTCCTTTTTGCCCCCCCCCCCCCCCCCCTTACACCCCTTCTCTTTTCCTCATCCTAACACTACCACCGCCAACCTCCTCTTAGTTTTCGTTTAGACCTTCCCCCCCCCCCCCCCCCCCCCCCCCCCCCGTCTTCTCAGCCCATCCCCTTCTTAGCCTGCACCTCCCCACTCTCCCTTCCCCTTCCTTCCCCACCTCACTTCTGTTCTATTTCTGTGTGTTACTAGAGATAGGACTCCTCTCCCTCCTTTGCCGTCCTTCACTTCCAACCCCCCCCTCCCCCCCCCCCTCCATTTGCATCACTCTTCCCCCCCCCCCCCCATCCCCCATGTTCCTCCTTATATACTTGTCCCTTTTAATTTACTGTCTGATTTTTTTTTATGATGAGGGGGTATGTGTTTGGTTGTCCGACTTCAACATTTTGTAGTTGTAGGTGTTATGGATTTTCTGTCATGCTGACTTAAAAGTACATAGAATGACCTTACAGGAACCATCAATTAGTGAGATGCACAAACATATACTGGTAGTGTACACATATAATTGCATGGTCAGTTTTCTGTCGGTGCTGGGGTTTGTGTATTTTGGTATTGCTCTGTGTGTGTGTGTGTGTGTGTGTGTGTGTGTGTGTGTGTGTGTGCAAACGTGCGTGCGCATACGTGTGCGTGCGTATATGTGTGTGTGTGCGTGTGTGCGTGTGTGTGTGTGTGTGTGTGTGTGTGTGTGTGTGTGTGTGTGTGTGTGTGTGTGTGTGTGTGTGTGTGAGAGAGAGAGAGAGAGAGAAAGAGACAGACAGACAGACAGACAGATAGGCAAAGAGAATCTGGGATGGGAGTGTGTGTTTGTACTATGTTTGTATTCTGCTAAGTGATACTGGTTTATTTATAGTTACTATCCATCTCCAGTACATTTTCTTTTGGGTGCCTAAGTTGGGCAGATAAAATGCTGTGAGCTTTATTTAGAGAACAGCTGAGTTAAGGATGGTGTGGATGTATCATCAGTACTAAAATAAATGTCCCTGAGGACAGCCAAGTGACGAAACGTTAGGCAAGAAAAGTACCTTGCTTGTTAGTTTCCATTTATGTCTCTCTCTCTCTCTCTCTCTCTCTCTCTCTCTCTCTCTCTCTCCCCCTCCCTCCCTCCCTCTCTCCCTCCCTCTCTCTCTCTCTCTCCCTCGACCCTCTCTCTCTCTCTCTGTCTTTCTCTCTCTGTAATTTTTTTGATTTGCTCTCTCATGTTCTGTACTAAGCAGTGGCGTCTCAGAGCCACTCAGAGCGCAGTTGATTCTGACATTTTGGTATTGTTTTGAGCCTCCTTACTATGTCTGAGTGAGTGACATGTTTTAAGCTGTTGGGTTTTTTAGGCAAGCGCAGAGGAAGGGGAGGTCAACAAGGGCAGGAAGGCTGAACATGGAAAGTGGGGAAAAAAAATCTCTCCTCTTTACCTGTAAGGCTGTGCTGGGATTGAAAAAGTAGTTCACCTCTTTAAGTTTTACTGAATATTGCAGATGTTAATGTTTTGTTTCTATGTTTTTTTTTTCCAGCATACAGTCCACACACCCCCAGAACCACACTCACCTCCCCCTCCTCTACCGCCGCGCATCTCGCTGCGAAATCGTCGAGTGGACACACCAGACCGAAATTCAACACCAGTTACTGACACAGGTGAGTATATATTGTTCTTTGCTGCCCTTCACTGCAAGGACTAATTATTTTTCACCTGGAAATGTGTTATATTATGCCAGAGATTTCAGCCTTTACGTTTTGGGGCATATTTTTCTCAACACTCAACTCAATGTTCTGTAAAGTTTCTGTCACTTCGAAGATTCTCCAGCAAATGCCTGCTGAGTTGAAGAACATATTATCTATGCTTACTGCTGAATCGGTACAGCATCAGAAATGAGCTCGGTTGCCAGCCAGTCATCAGTCTTTTTGTTTCAGTAAGCAATTAGCAGTGAGAAGGGGCAAAGGCCAGAAGTTGGCTGTTGATGTGTGTTTCTTCACATCTGCTTATAGAGTGGAATAACAGAGCTTAGAGGACCATCCAGAAGGAAACTTGGCTCATGCTGAAACATACATCAGCTCCGAGAAAACAGAAAAACAGCAGCCTTGTGTGTTGTGTGTGTGTGTGTGTGTGTGTGTGTGTGTTGTCCTGGTATATGGTTGGTGTGCTGTCGAAAAATGAATTTTCCATCTTTTGGACACAATAAAATTGTTACTGTTTTTGCCAGTTTATCCTTGACAACTAAGAAGGTGGGTTCAACCATCGAAAGCCATTACGATGTATGCTAGGTGCTGTGTTTGTGAGGTACCTTTCAAAATATCTCGGGGTGGATTCATTGTTGTGTGTCGCCAAGTTTTCTGTTTGACAAAAATTTAGCTAAGCTGGCAGCTTTCTTCCTTTTAGTATAGACAAGAAGTGTTTGACTATGACAGTGAAGAATTGTACTGACAGATATATGAAGTAAGATATTCACCTGTTTCACTGTGAAATGGTGAAGGGGGTTGGCACCTGTGTTCTTTCACTTACTCAACTATGTTATGTGCTGTTAGCAGATTTTTAACCTGCATAACTATGTGCGAGTTTAGTCAAATCAAGGGAGATTGTCCCTTATAGTATTGGTGTGTTAGCTGTCCTTGATGGGAGTCTAGTAACTTCCTTCTACATTGAGTTCAGTTTTCATACTTCTTTCTAGGTGAGTGTGCAGAAAATAAGCCCTTTGTTAGTGAAGGTGTCTGTATTACCTGGATTTGTGTTGAGACCTTGAGGGTTTTGACGTGATGCTTATTTATTAATTAATTATTGTCTGTATGAATTGATTGTTTGTATCAATATATCAAATGAGTAGATTGTGGAGGACAGCTGGTGACTGAATTAGGATGGTCAGTATATAAGTGTGACTATGATTCAGTCTTGATTTATTTAGTGAATGTGAATCTAGGTGTCGCTTATGAATGAACTGGTGGATAAGTAACTGAAATAATTATGGTCTCACTGCCATACTGATAATGGAATATTTAAAGTATCATGCTGATCATTAGTGTGAATTAGTTAATAAATGAACAGTATTTGTTCCAGGGCAACCCCGACTAGCGGCTGATGAGGTAAACAAGTCACGTGATGCCAGTCCGATGACTGGGCCAAAGGTAACTGTTTTGTCTGTTTTTGTTCTCCCAGTTCTTATAGAACAGGGAGTACTTTACAATGGGAACGAAGAAATGCTGTCTGTGTGTCTGTTCTGTCTGTGTGTCTGTCTGTGTGTCTGTCCGTGGTCAAAATGTGTTCCACTCGCTCCAGACAAAACTGCTGGACCGATCTTTCTGAACATTTGTAGATATGTTCATTATGGGTCACGGATAATGCCTGATGTTTTATTTTACCAGAATAGCCATTACTAACAGCTATAAATTATAATTTTGTGATGTACAGTTTAAGCAATAATGGTTTATAAACTTAAGTGTAACCAACTTCTGTAAGCTCCTTGGTAGTATAGTGGTTAGTATCCCCGCCTGTCACGTGGGAGATCCGTGTTCATTTTCCCGCCGAGGAGAGCGGCATTTTTTTTTTTTCTTTTCTCTTACAGGGTCTCACTGTTGACCAGTTTCTGTTAACAGGCTTGACAATCTTTTGCTTCCAGCAACAGTTCATGAGTATGAGTCGAAAAAAAAAAAAAAAAAAAAAAAATTGGAAAAAATGTTTTTATTAAAATTGTTTTCCCCATTGAAAATCATTATCATCACTGTCAGGGTCAACAAGACTTTATTCTAAAATCTAACTTATGTGAAGTCCCCATTCTGTGGGTTTGAGAGTGCGAAAAATCCAGAATGTAGTGTTCACATATGGTATGCATTTAGTACATGTTTAGGGCCTTTTGGATAATTGTAGTCTCCCTTCCTGCCAGTTACTGAACTTTGATTTTAATTTCTTCCCTCATTGTCTTTCCTTCCATCAGCTCTCCTTTCTTCTCTCCCTTGGTTTAAAAAAAAAAAGGTCCTTTTCAAAGAACACTTTATGACTTGTACAGCATTTTCCGCTCAGCTTATTTCAGCTGATTTTTCAGAGTTGTAACTTATAGGAAGCATTGCTAGTAAGAATCTTTATTGACGCAGCCTGAAGGAAACTTAGCCCTCCCTCTCTTCATTCCACAGGAACAGCCTAAGAAACCGCCAAGGAAAAACCCCAGCTTACGGAAACCGGAAAGCCAGCAAAACCCACCAGAGAACGCCTCGGGCTGCGAAACCTTGGTTTCCAGCTATGAGAAACCTCTGCCCCCACCCCCGGCCTGCGCGTTCGATTCCCCGCGGAAAGATTACGCCAACATAGACATGGACAGGATGAGCTCGGCGCTTCACATGGAATGCGGCGCCACCGCAGCCTTGGAGACGATGGATCCGGGGGCAGATCCTTCTAATGAAGAAGAAGGCGGCGGTGAAGGTGGAGAGGCTGTCAGGAAAGAGGGCGGTGATGCGGTTTCAGCCGAAGGGGGTGCTTGTGTGGAAGAAGGTGGGGGCCAAGGGGCAGGGCGGAGTGGAGAATCGGCGGCAAAGTTGAAGAAGAGGGAATCGCTTTACGCCAACGTTCTCATGCTGGAAGGTCAGTGGAAGAAGAGTTGAAAGGTTCACGGGTACTTTGTGTGTGTCTGTTTCTTCTTTCTTTTTTTTTCCTTAACAGCAGATAATTTAGTTGAACTCTCTATCTCTGTCTTTCTGCCTCTTTCTCTTTGTTTCCTTGTCAGTCTCTGTTGGTTTCTCTCTCTGTCTTGCTTTGTTTTTGACTGTCATGCTTTCTTTTTTTTTTCTGTTTGTCTCTGAAATCTGATGTTGGAGATGGGATACTTTTTCTTTTTCTCCCTTATCCTCTTCAGAGTTCTCTTTCTCTGTGAAAATTTTGTTTGCTCTCTCCTTTGAAAATTTTCTGCTGTAATTGTTCTATCTGTTCTGGAAATTATGTAAACTGTATGATGTTAGCAATTGTTGTATCCAAACCGTATTCAAATGTATATTTGCAAGACATGTATAATTGTTGTATCCAAACCATATTCAAATGTATATTTGCAAGACTTGTAGTGCATTTGTTGTATCCCAACCATATTGAAAGGTACTAGACATGTATTTACTAGGCATATGTAGTGTAGTGTATTTGTTATATCCAAACCACATTGAAAGGTATATTTGCTAGACATGTAGTGTATTTGTTGTATCCAAACCATATTGAAATGTATATTTGCTAGACATGTGGTTAAATTTTGAAGGAGATACACCTGCACACACACCAAACATGCAAACCATGCTCATGAGCAGGGGGTTTATTTGCTCACTCGTTCTCTTACTTTCTGGAAAAATTATATCTGAATACATGCGTAAGAAGAACTATTCAGTGACTTGAACTAAGAAATGTTTTGTACTTAAAAAAAAAAAAAAATGTAATAAGAGAGCTTTTTATCAGTGCTTGTAAGAGATTAATTTGTTTAGTAGGCAAGTATACATGAATGTGTATATGTTTGTGTATGTGTTGCCAGAGAATGATTTGTTTAGTCGGCAGGTATGTATAGATGTGTGTGTGTGTGTGTGTGTGTGTGTGTGTGTGTGTGTGCATGTATATACATACATGTTTGGGTAAGTTGCAAAGGGTTAAAGCACTCTTAGAAAAACCTGATGTGAAATGAATCGAGCGCGTAAACACCAATTCATGCCCCCTTGGTTGAACCCACTTCCCCCAGTCACCCAGCTGTAAATGGGTCTTGGCATATACATTATACAGTCAGTCTTTGAACTGAGGGTAGAATCCATCATTCTGCACTCTGGCGGTGACTTTCACTTGGCCATAGCTGATAGTTCCTAGGGCATTTCTTTGCCATTGACACACACAACCTTTGCTGCTTTATGCGCTGCCTCTCAGGAACCGTAAGAGCAACATCCACCCAATAGAGAGGAAGAAGATAAAGCACTGAGGAACAGGAGATGAGCAAAATGCTGGCTTCGAGAGAAATTGAGGTCAAGCGAAAGCTCGTCTGAAACCACTTTGTTTGAAACCCTTCATGCATGCGTTCAGTCAAGAAAAGACATTTGACTGAAGAGAGGTAATGCTGAGATGTAGTTGCTAACCCCCCTTTTTTTTTTTATGTGTGAATTTTCCACGCTTTGAAAAGCATCCTCAAAATCCCAAGTTTGGTGAAAAGAAGATCTAGAATATCCAGATTTCATTTTGGAAAAAAAAGGAGGGTTTAGAGGATTATTTTAGATTTGTCGTATGTAAAACTAGTGTTGGCAGCTACATACAATGGAAACTACATTTTTCCTATTTAAGCCCTGAATTTTTCAGTCCCAAGTTTATTAAAGGGAGTTAAAAGCACTTTCAGTTTAAATTTAGACTGTCCCCTTGACCCATGTCTTCAGAATTTTAACTCCAAATCGTGAAATTTTTACTTGGCATGAATGGACTGGATTGGTTTCAACAGCTTTAATTGGTCAAAATAAAATTGGGCTGACCTGAGAGGATTTTTTTTTTTCCTGTTTGTTTTTTTTGATGAAGCTGGATGCATGACTGTATGTGTATTCACTGTTATATACTCTGTGTGCAGAAGAGAAATCAAAAACGAATAAGCCTGGATCTTTGAAGCTGGAGGGAGCCAATGTAGAAGACACTGCTGATGCTGCTGCTACAGAAGAGGAAGGGGGACTGCCCTTGACCCCCTCCAACTACTCCCAGCCTCCCACCCCGGATTACCCCCCACCTTCCCCCAGCACTGCTCTTCAAGGGATCCAGCAGAAGATTAACCCATGGTGAGTGAACATGTCTCTCTATCATCATCGTCATCTCACTGTATCATCACCATCGTTGTCACAGCAGCAGTAGCATCATGATTCGTCAGTGTCGCTTTCTTTATTCAGTTGAAATATAAGCAAGAGTTGACATACTTTTAGAGGTATAAGAAGTGATATGTTTTCTTTATCATAATGTTTCTGGAAACCAGTGCCATGGCGAAGTGGTTAGCGTCGCGGACTCCTGGCTGGAGGTTGTGGGTTGGAATCCATCAGAGTCATGTGGGTTTTTCTGTCCCGACCGGCTCCTACCCAGAGTTGAGTTTGCTGCGGACTCAGTTGGGAAGGGACCACACAGTCAAGTTTCATGCACTTAATGGATGCGTTTCTGAGAGTGTTGCTCAATTTCCTGACCAACACTGCAGGTGCTTGTATCTCTCGGGCCTGGTTGACGCCAGGATATATTATGAAAGTAAGCCTACAGTACAGCCCTGTCATGTAATCTCAGACCGAAAAAAAATCCGTAGCATCATCTTAAACATCCTCATTCTCTTAGATCAGTATAAAAAAAATGTCTCAGATTCTGTGGCCCTTCATGCCTGCTCTCATGGTCACCTCATTTTCAATGTCATCTCCATGTCTGCGGCCTTGGTTTGGTTCTGTCAGGGTCACCTGTATGGCGAGTCCATGGGGGCTGTCGTTGAACGGATGTGGTGGCGCCCTCTGGAGGGAGAGGTCGCTCAACGCCGGCTTTGCGACTAAGCAATTAAGGGGGCTTAGTAGGTGGTGTCCTGCGTATGTTAGATCAGAACAAGCGCCACTGAACACCACCGACGTGACTTGGCAGCAGTGTAGTGTCTCCTCTGGTGGGTTGCCTCTTGACGACTTGACATTGACTGCTCCCTGTGGATTGCCTGTGCCGGGGCTGCGGCGGGGCCGACCGGGCTGTGACTGTGGACGGAGTGTGGGAATGAGCGGCGTGGGTGCACTGCCTCTGAGGTGGCGCAGAGGTTGGACAGAAAAAAAAAAAAAAGTTTTCTGGAATGTAATATCACATAGAACATGACTCATAGTTTACCATAATCTTGTGTTCTTGAAAACTCTTGAAATATAACACCTTTGGGTGTGAGACTTGTCACCAGTGAATAGTGAAACCTTGTCTCATCAGACAAATGAAATGAGATTTCAGTTTTTGATGGGCTTGGTGTGTTGGTAGGTAACAATACATCGAATGAAAAAAGATTTAAAACAGAATCGTTTCCTTGTTTATGTTCATTTCTTGCTTGAGTTACACCTGCACATGAACTTGCAATTATCTAAACTCAAGTCAAAATTCCAGCAAGTGAGCAAATTCAAGATGAGACTTTAATCACTCTTTAAAAATTTGACAGATTAATTTGAATGAGCTGATAATATATGAGTGGACAAAACAATCTGCCGCAGATGTGATATCTTTAAAGGATCATTTGACTTGTGTAGAAGGGAAATTTGTTTGAGATGTTATTAAACCTTGGTAAAAAAGTAAACACATTAGTTTCATATTCTTAGTTTTGACCGAGACAAAAATTGATGTTAATATAGAGAACACTGTTCTTCTGATGAGCTTGATATGAATGAATTGCCTTCCAAACAGTCGACCCAACCCCTCCCGTTATTAAACCTTGGTAACAAACGAACCTTTTCACCTTGACAGGACCTCCCATTATTAAACCTTGGTGATGAACGACGAACCTTTTAACCCTGACAGGACCTCGTGTTATTAAACCTTGGTAGCAAACGAACCTTTTCACCATGACAGGATCTCTCGTTATTAAACCTTGGTAACAAACGAACCTTTTCACCTTGACAGACTTCCTGTTATTGAACTTTGGTAACAAACGAACCTTTTCACCTTGACAGGACCTCGTGTTATTAAACCTGGTAACGAACAACCTTTTCTCCTTGACAGGACTCCTGTTATTAAACCTCGGTAATGAACAAACCTTTTCACCTTGACAGGGCCTCCCGTTGTTAAACCTCGGTAATGAACAAACCTTTTGACCTACGCAGGACAAGCGCAAGTCCAAGGACATCGAGACGCTGACGGAGAGCACGCTGCTGCAGAGTAGCACAGGGTCTGTCGCTGAATCGGAACAGAAGGCACATGCTGCCGACTCCAAAGCAGCGGAAGCTCAGAAGAAAGACAGCCAGCAGCCGCCCCCCCTAGTGACTCGTCTGTCGATCTACCAAAGAGTGGAGCAGCATTCGTCACAAAGTTAGCGGACTTCTTTTAATTATTCCACCTGTTCCTCAGTTTTGTACTGCTTGGTCGCTTTTATGCTCATTTTCTTTATTTTTTAGCCAGTAGTATGTTTGTGTACAAGTAAATGGCAGTTGGTGGTTTTTTTTTTTTTTTTTTTTTTTTTTTTTTACAAAACGCACAGGAATATATGGGAATGGGAGTTAGTAGGGGAGGGAAAACAGAACTGGTGGGGATTAGGGGTGGGGGGAGGGGGTTTAGGAGGATGGATGTGAGGGTGGATATGGGATGGTCAGTAGGAGAGTAGCATTTAGAAGCTGTTTTCAGTATGGTGGGCTGTAATAGCTCGGCCAGGAAGCCTGATGCTGAACTGTTAAGTTTGGAGTTTTGTTACGTCAGCATTTACATCTCATCTCTTTATAGTTTCAGTTACTGCTTAGTTGGGCTAGTTTGGTGTTTGGAGTATAAGAAAATTCCACTGTAAACAGCAAGCCAGACAAAGACCCAAACTTATCAGCTGCTTTACCCACCTGACCCAATTCCATCCTTGCCCATATCCATTTTCATCATGTTTTCACCGCATTTACTCACCTTTGTTTTTCTTTTTAATTTCTTGAATGGTGATTTTGTTGTTGTTGTTGTCTTGTTGATTGTGATTATCTCTCAACAGTTGCGTAAAAGTCATTTTCAAAATTGAGTGATTTGTTTGAAACGCTGTGTATACTATTCTCTGGTGGCATTTGGGTATTTGTTAGATGATGATGTGTGCAAAGCAGCCAGCCACATCAGGGCCAGTTAGACTCAGAGCTGTGTGCAACCGGAAAAAGCTTTTTGTGTAGCTTTAAATCTACTATGAAAGAACTTCGTGAATGTTAAGAACAAGTCTAGAGAAACATATTTCATAATGATCCGTACTTGAGATTATAACAGGGTGTGTGAATTCTTTAAAGAAAAACAACCCATCGTTTGAAACATCCCGAACAAGCTGTTCATGGGGGCGGATATTCCTCGTCTTTCAAATCTGCTCTAATAAGGGACATGTGTGTTGTCCTAACACCAGCTCTGATGTGTGTATGATGTGTGTGCATATACCTCTGCTGGCCTCTTTGTGTTCATATGTTTATGTATGCACATACAACTGTGTGTGTGTGTGTGTGTGTGTGTGTGTGTGTGTGTGTGTGTGTGTGTGCATGTGAGCTCACGTATACATGTGTGCACAGTCATACTGTCTGAATGCACATACTTACATACTTATTGTCTGTGCACCTTTTCATACAGGTGTATGTTTTGCTTTTATCACGCATGACATTATCCCATTGGTCAAACTGCTTTGAATGTCCGTACTGATGCAAAATGTCCAAGGCTACTGGATACCTTATGCATGAGAACATTCTTCGATAATTCATCATAACACACCTCCCCACATTTGATGCAGGCTTGGAACCAGTGGAGGAGGAGAAATCCAGCAACAGCAGCAGCCGCAGAAAACCCAGGAACAGGGACACTGCCAGCTGCATCGCCGCCAACAGCGTGATGACGATGAGCGACGCCGGGGGGAAGACGACGGTGGAGATGGAGGGAGACGTGATCAAGATCCGCCGGTCGGTCAGCAGCGGTGACAACCCGTGGACTGGGACCCCAACATCTTTGCAGGTTAGCTGGGGGGAACTGGTTGTGTTGTGGGGTGCGTTCCTTTTACTTCTGTTCACCGCTCCGCAAACATCTTTGCAGGTTAGCTGGGTGGGATTGGTTGTGTTATGGGGTACGTTCCTTTTACTTCTGTTCACCGCTCAGGATGCTGCATGGTTGTCTTGAACAGGTGAGCGCAGGCACAAGACTGAATTCTCTCAATTCCTTCCTTCCTTTTTTTTTCCCTTTGTTTATAGCCTGCACAAGCAGTTCTTGTTCTATCAACATGCTTCTCCACACAAAGAAACATTAAAAAAACAACAACACTGTTTTCAGTCAACATGCTTCCCCGACAAATAACCCAAAAGACCACCAGGATCTTGGGCACGGTTTCTGACGGTAAGATAACCTGAAAGCAACATCCAATCATGGCGCTGCGATGGGTTTGTGTCTTATCTTGTGGGCTGGGAGGTTGTGTGTTTGTTTCCCACCACAGACATGTGTGCGTGAATTTTGGGGCCCCAGTGACTCTCGACCCAGAGTGGAGTTTGCTGTGTGTTCCAAGGGGATGACTGGAACCCAGCAGACGAGTTTCATCCAAGTGAATGTCGTGATGTGTATCTCTTCACCTTAAAAGTAAGAGCAGAATACAGCCCTTTTCTGTCTCGGGCCCAGAATGAAAATCAGCGACGTCTTCTTTGCCTCTATCCACATTGATTATAATAAAGAAAATTTGCCAAGTCTGTTGCGCTTCATGCCCTGTTCTTGTGGAGATCTAAGTTTTGGTTTTTAACTTTACATCCATTTCCATAACGAGGCCATGTCAAGGCTTTGCTGTCAGCAAGTTCATGGGAACTTCCAGTAGGGGACGCTGACAGATGATGATGGTGCCCCAGTGAAGCATGTAGTGGCTTAGTAGGTGGCATCGTCTGTATTTTATCCTGACTCTTAGTGGTTGGAAAGTTTGTTTGCAGAGCTGATGTTCATAAGTTCTAACCTCATCTGAGGTCAGATTTTTTTGTTTTTGTTTTTTTTTGTTTAAAGCATAAAAACGGCTCTGTCCACGCCGCAGTTGATGGGTAGCTGATTCAGTTCAGGGACGTTGAAGGCTGTGGAAGGGGAGTGATGGGCTGTGCCTTCCGTCGTGCTGTGCCCTGCACATGGTGAACCTACGATAGTTCACTGGCCCAATGGTGGATGGGCTGTGGGAATTTTAGATTCAAAAGATTTTTGAAATCATATGTATAGTTGATCAGAAGCAACACTGAAGACTACAGTGACTAGGCAACCATGCTGGTGAGCTGGCTGATGATTTGAACTTTTACTGCTCTCTGTTGAGCCAAGGCTGTAATGGGATGAACTTGGTGTGGCTGTGGACGGGAGAGCTTGAAAGAATGGTAAGGGAAAACTGCTACTCAGAGGGTAGGAAGGATATTCCCCTACAGTTCTTTCCCTTGATTTTTTTATCA
Source organism: Conus betulinus (assembly GCA_016801955.1). Lineage (NCBI taxonomy): Eukaryota > Metazoa > Mollusca > Gastropoda > Neogastropoda > Conidae > Conus > Conus betulinus. The sequence continues at coordinate 466,404 of JADBJO010000446.1, forward strand.
CTGGTTATCGAAGATTTTTTGTAATAATTGTTACACATGAAAACATTTTTTTTTTTTTGCTATTAAAGTAATATTTTACACACATGTTTACCAAGAAAAAAAAAATATATTATTTGAGAAATTTTGGGGTGTCGTTGCACAGTACATGCTCTGTAAACTCATAAACTGTTGACGAGTCAAGTCATGAAAAAGAAATAAGCTGACTAGGTCTTGGTCAAATTTGGGACTGGCTTGGGGCCCTGTTCTCTTTTCCTGTACACTTGACCTTTCTCCGTCTTTCAGCATAGTCTGTCTGGCCATAAAGTGTCTGAGCAATTTCCATCATTATGGCGAATTGCCCCAGCTTTCATTCAAAGAACACGGTCATGCACTTCTGATGATAAGGCTTGGATGGCACACTGTGAGGTCCTGTTTAATAATAACAAGACCAGCTATTTTCATTGCAAACAAAAGATATCTTTCCACTCGGTTGTCGCCATCATCTCTGCTGCTAAACAACTGCCCATAGCAGTTTGTAGCTTTGGTTAGGCTGGATAAGATACTAACATTCCAGTAGTGCATCTCTTCTCTGTACGCAGGCTGATGCTCCTGCCGACGCTTCATGCATAGGCAAGGATTAATCCCACTTAAAGGGAGTGGAGTTTAGTGTGTATGACTTTTTTATCCTGCCATTAAGGCAGCCACACACCAGCTTCGGGGAAGGTGCATGCTATGTGTAACGTGTCATCCATACCAATGGCCAAACTGGCCTTCTCTTCCCAAAGTTGGTGATGGGATTTTACGTGTGTGCAAGATGTTATGCGTGCGTTCACACTCGGAACCCCAGTTTATAGTCTCATTCGAAGGACTGTATGGGAAATGGATTCAGAACTAATGTTAACTCCGAGGGAAAAATCCCCCTGTACTGAAACGGCCCAGCAGAGATTCAAACTCGCAACCCCAGGATCACCAAGATTATGAGTCCTGCGCTCTACCACTGAGCTATTCCAGCCCCCATGTACATCTCTTCTGTCTGATGTGTGTGTTACTTGAAAGTCCCATCTTATTTCTGTTCGGCATCGTTTCTCAAAGGATGCAGCCTCAACCCTAATTTGTGCTTTTCATCTTTCATCGGTAGATTATTGTAATCCTCTTTATGCTGGCATTCCGAAACGTCTTATTCATCCATTACAGAAAGTACCGAGTTATGCAGCTGGATTTATTTTCTTCAGGTCTTAGGTCCACTCACATTGTTCTTGTCCATTCTCTTCACCTGCTGCTTTTCAAAAAGGGATTAGTTTTAAACTTTGTTCAGTTTAAAGTCTCTCTGAGAAGTCCAGGTCTATCATAACTTCCATATCTTCTCTTGCTACACTTCTGCCCAGCACTTGTGTTCCTGTGGTGATATTCATCTCCTACAGATCCCTTGTTACTTTACCAAGACCTTCAGAGGCTGTTCTTTCTCTTTTCAGCCACCCTGTGCTTGATACAAATTCTGTTTCTCCCTCGACACATCTAATTCTCTCTTCCTTCGTCACACAAGACAACACTTTTGACTCATAACCTTATACCTTTGTGCCTTATGATTGCATGTGAGAGAGTGTGCGTGCGTGTGCTTGCTGAGGCATGTGCAGTCACACAAGGGTGTTTGTACATTCTCTCTGTGTGTTTGTGTACATGTGCTGAGAACTTTGTAAGCTTGATAGATATCCATTGTTATGGTTATTGTTATAAAGTTTAAGAAAGAGAGATGTGGGTGCAAGTTGTGCTCATGGGAGGCGGAATGTGTGGCTTTGAAGCAATGGCAGTGACAGGGTGCTGAAGACCAGACAGAAGGAAATAGCACCTGGACATGATTGTTCTTGTGACTTTTGAAAAGGGTAGTTTGTAGCCAAAACATGATCCCTGTTGAAAATCAAGGACAGAGGTGAAAGACCAAGGTCACGATATGTCCACAATAACCTTTTGAATGCTGCGTTTTTTTTTAATGATTATTCTTGTGACTTTGAAAAGGATAGGTTGTAGCCAAAACATGATCCCTGTTGAAAATGAACCAGACAGAAGAAAATAGCTCTCTGACATGATTGTTCTTGTGACTTTGAAGAGGATAGGTTGTAGCCAAAACATGATCCCTGTTGAAAATCAAGGACAGAGGTAAAAGACCAAGGTCACTATATGTCCACAAAAGCCCCTTGAATGCTACGTTATGTATCAATTAATTATTTCAGCTATACATACATGCAACTTTGTCGCCCACTTACTCAACTTTCCAAGTGAGGGAGTATTCCAAAACTTGTTAGTCAGGTAGTCAGTTGCCGATATATTTACTTTAATTATACTAGACCAGTGAAATCAAACTGCATGCGGTTGGCTCCATTTGGTCATTGAGTCCATCCACCTTTCATGTCGGCCGTGGTCGAGCGCCATTGGCTGTCTGGTTACAGTTGTCTCAAGTTTTGCACATGCAGAGTGGGCAGTTTTATTATCTTTAAAAATTTTTTTTTTTTTTTTTTATAGATTGGGCCAAGTCTGTTGACAGCTGCTTCGTGTGGTCAGTGGGTGCATATGGTAAAATGGCATCAGAGGGGGAGGGATTATAGGTGGTCACACAGGTAAGGGTGGGGTAGGGGGACAAATGTTTCCTTCAGTCAAAATTGTAGAGTGTAAAATAGTGGAAATATGGTGATTTTTACCTTTTTTTCCCCTACACTACGTGTTGATTTCCCCCTGAACCATACTTGATGGCAATGGGAACAAATAGAAATTGAGCTTTTGCACTGGCACACTGGATTGCCAAAGGGCAACAACTCTCCAGCAATCAGCTGATAGAGATGCACCAGACTGAGATGGTGTGCTGAACGTTGCATTGTTATACAACACACCATACAAATGTTAGAAATTTTAACCCATGCTTCACCCTGCGTTGCTTCACTGTGTCTGTGCCACCCTCTAATGTCTTGTCTGTCTGTCTGTGTGTCTGTCTGTCCACTCTCTCTCTCATGTTAGTTTGCAGAAGACCTAGTTGCAAAGTGAGATGACTGCAGACAGAAATCTAAACAAATCTTGAATTGCATTCACGAGTTCCAGTATCCAGTGTTCACATAATAAGCGCATTTTTGTACATCACCTTTTGCAATCCCCCCCCCCCCCCCCCCCCGTCTTCTTTTTTTTTTTTTTTTTTTGATTCAGTTTTCATTTCATTTGATGCTTTCCCAAAAGTCAAGTGGTGTTTGTAGCCTAGTTGGCATGATGGCTGTGTCAGGGCAAAACCATTTTACCCTTTTGGTGGTACAAGTGGATCTCTTAGAAACATCTGCAGCTCATATCTGATATGTCTGTCTGTGCTGAGTGTTGGTTCTATGGCTTGGTTATGTTTTTTACTTGCTTTCTTTTCCTGCTTTACTGCTGTCTCTCTTTCTGCCACTGTTGGTCTATCGGACGGTCTCTCTGTCTGTCTCTTTCTCTCACTCTGTCTCTGGCTCACTCTTTCTTGCTCGTTCGCTCTCTCTCTCTGTGCCTCTTTACTTATTTCTCTCTCAGTTTCTTTCTCTCTCTCTGTCCTTGTCTCTCAATCTTTTCTGTCTGTCTCTGTTTCTGTCTCTTTCTCTCTCTCTCTCTCTCTCTCTCTGTCCTGTTGTGTCTCATTAATCTTTTTCCGTCCGTCTCTGTCTCCATCTGTGGCAGCCCCCTCCCTCACTCTCTCTTTTTACTTGCTTATTCATTCTCTCTTAAATCAGTTCAGGATATTTGAAATAAGTGCCAAGCGATCAACATTTTAATTTTTACCCATTGTGAAAGTATGACAAAAGGAGTAAACAGTTCTAGTGGAGTGATCTGAACACAGAGAAATGGTGGGGAGAGGGGTGGAGTTAGGCAGTTGTCCCCCTTGACTTTGTATATGGAGGGGAGAGGGATTCCGTTCTTTCTTCCTGCCTCTCCACCTAACCCCTTCTCTGAAAGAATGACCAATCTTTAAAAAAAAAAAAAAAACTATAGCAACACAACACACCCCCCAGAAAAAAAAAACAAACCAAACAAAAACAAAAACAAAGCAAAAAAAAAAAAAAAAAAAAAAAAAAGGAGACGGAGAAGATGGTAGAGGAGGGGAAAAAATAAAACTGTACAGCACTCTTTGATGTTGATGTGATATTGTCTTTGCTTTCGGTTTCATGTGTGGCGTTGTCGTCATGTGAATTTAGATGCAGTGGTAGACAAACCGATCCCAGTTGAATCTCCTGCTTTGGAGGTTTTTCTAAGGCTGGGCCGTGCAGTTAGTTATGGAGCAATCTTTTATGGATATATATATATATATATATTTTTTTTTTTTTCCGGTTGAAAATCTTTTGTTAAGACCAGCCCTGACTTGCATGTCATCCTGCCACGCTGTGCTGTCCACTTTCTCTGCTTCAAAGAATGAACAGAGGTGGAAAGAAGGTTTCATGTCTTAGCCATCAGTCAGGGCTGGAGTCGCATGGTCGCCATAGGCCAGTTCACAAGCCGTTGGGCGAACGGATTTTAAGGCCGAGTAACCTGTCAGGTAACTTGAGAAAAAATGTTTGTTGTGTGCACTGCTTTGAGTTGAATCAGAAACGACAGCTGACTTTGTCATTCTTACATGCTGTGCATGAAGTGGACATTGTCGGAATAATCCTGCCGGCTGCAGGGACTGTTATTTTTAAATGTTCTGGCTAATGTTAGATGTCATCTAGTCAGCTGTCGTTCGCCTGAGCTCAGCTGATACTTTATGGCCATGTTTATCACCATTCCACTGTTTTGGGGGTTTTTTTTTTTTTTTTGCGTGCCCAGGCTGATACTCCAGCGGACACTCCCTGTATAGACAGGCAAGGATTAATCTGATCTGCCCAACAAAGGGTGTGGAGTTTTGTGTATATGACCATTTTTTATCCACCATTAAGGCAGCCATACTCCATCTTCGGGGAAGGTGCATGCTATGTGTAACGTGTCATCCATACCAACGGCCAAACTGGCCTTCTCTCTTCCGAAAGTTGATGATGGGATTTTATGTGTGTGCAAGATGTGAGTACGTTCACTCACAGAACCTCGGTTTATGGTCTCATTCAAAGGACTGTATGGGAAATGGAGTCAGAACCAATGTTAACTCCGAGGGAAAAATCCCCCTGTACTGAAACAGCCGGCAGAGATTCAAACCTGCAACCCCAAGATTACGAGTCCAGCGCCCTTCCACTGGTTTTCATTCCAGTGTGATGATGTGGATACACAAAAGTTTTCTACGATCAAACATCAAAGTTTCAGACAGTAACCAAACATGGGGAGATGGGGCGGATGGACAGGAAAAGGTCCTGGAGGGTTGTCGTTCGTATGGAAGGAAATGATTACCTTCCGTCGTCATCCTGTACAGGGTGAAAATAGAGCTGCTTCACTGGGATTTCCTGCTAGTCTGCTGAATTGGGTTTGCTTCGGAACTTATTGCTACCCCCACTGCACATGAAAAGAGAGGGGGAAAAAAAAAAGATGTGGCAGAGCCTTTCGTCCTGGCAGAGTGAAATGGTTAACAGGATAAAAATTTTTTTTTTTTTTTTTTTTTTTATTCTGTAACCAGCTGGCTGTGAAAAAAAAAAAAAAAACTTCTGCAGCCCTTATTATGAGTAGGTCAGTGAATTCGTCAGCACTAATTGCTCTGTCCTATATCAAGTTCATACACTGACACTGCTGATCACAAGGTGAAAACCGATTTTGGGGAGGGGGGGGGGGGGGGGGGGGGGGCAAGCAGGGGGGGGGGCAGGCAGCACAGCACAAAGCACACTGCAAATGGCAGCGGCTGGAGCTAGAGCACACTGCTCAAAGCACTTCACCTAGAAGCTCAGCCATTCCCAAATGACCCATATGGAGATGAAATGAGTCGCCATCACTGGTGGGTAAAAGTCAGATTGGTTGTATACAAGGGTGGTATATTTATGCAGCTTATTAACACATTCTGACCAAGCAATTTTTTTTTTTTCCATGTTGCTTTCCCTTGCTCAGGCAATGTTCTGTAACTATTGGTTGTGTAATGGAGTGTCAGAGAAATGTGTACAGAGTGCCTCTCTATCAGTTTACACCTGTGTGTAAACAAGATCAGGTGAAAGTGTGTGTGACACTGCATGTGATGATGATTGTTTAATGAATTGTGTAAAAGGGTTGTGACAATGTCATGATCGTGATGTGAAAGTGGGACAAACATAGACAATCCACCACTCACGGGCATTTGTAGTTGCCAGTGTTGTAGGCACTAGACTGGCAAAAGTCAAATCTGCTCTGTAGTCTACTTCTTCGTTCTCCTGTGTCACTAATTTGACGCCCAACTGCAGACATGAAATTGACCTAATCATCGCTTAGTCTCACTCCCTCCTCTGCACTGTCTATTCAGATTTGCTGTAGGGATTTCTCTTCAATATACAAAAGCTCTTGTGAACTCTTTTTTTCATGGTTTGAAAAATAAAAAAGATATTTAAAAAAAATGGAAGAAAAGAAAAAAAGCAAACCAGTTTCACAACTCCTGCCGGCGTAGCATCGAAGATGAGATTTTCCTCCCTTTTGTTGTTCAGACTGGTGTGTTTATCGTAGTTTTCCTTGCACCGGCATTTAAAATGAAAGTAACATATGCGATCGGAAGATCTATGCCTGTGGGCAACAGCAGGAGTTCACTTGTGACATTAATCCTTGGCCTGTGGTCAGCAATGTGTTTAAAAGAAGAAAGTGTGCTGCTGTACGGTTCAGTGGAATTCGCGTTAGTCAAGTCTGCCTCAAGAGCCGCAGCAGCCAGGTTTTGTTGAGGAGTGGTATATGGTTTAACAAAAAAAAAAAGAAAAAAACTTTCTGATGAAGAGACATTTACTCACCGCTTTTCTTTTTTTTTTTTTTTTTTTTTTTTTAGCAAGCTTTGAACAGAAAGAAAAGAAAGCGTATTTACACAGTTGCATGACTGACAGGCATTAACTTCGACAGAAGTTCAGAGGAGATGTACAGGTTTCAGCAATAAGCAGTAGAAAATTTGCAAAGGACTTCATGTCCACATAATGGATTGGATGAGGCAGAGTCGGTGGCGGCTTGGGCTGGAGACGGTAGTCACAAGTAGCGTGTTGAATGATTGGCCAGGGGGGAAGGTGTGAAGTATTGATTGGGTCATGAGAGTGTGTGTCTGTGTGGCAGCTGTGATGAAGTGGTGCAGCTAATGTGTGTGTGCCATTTGTGTGTGGTGGGATGAGAGCGTCTGTGTTTTGTATGTGTGTGTGTGTGTTTATGTCTGTCCTTTTTGTGAGTGAGTGTGTGTGTGTGTGTGTGTGTGTGTGTGTGTGTGTGTGTGTGTGTGTGTGTGTGTCCTTTATGTGTGTGTATGTGTGTGTGTGTGTGTGTGTGTGTGTGTGTGTGTGTGTTGTGTTTTTTCTCTGTCTCATCAGTGCCTTTGTGTGTGTGTGTGTGTGTGTGTGTGTGTGTGTGTGTGTGTCTGTGTGTGTGTGTGTGTGTGTGTGTGTGTGTGTGTGTGTGTGTGTGTGTGTGTGTGTGTGTGTGTGTAAACTTTCATTGTTCTTTTTTTCTGTCTCATCAGGGCATCTTGGTGTATGTGTCTGTATCTCTGTCCCACTGTTCATTTCTCTTTCGTCCACAATGTTTCTGTCTCTTGCGGAATATGTTTCCCTATCTTGTTTTTTTTTTTTTGCGTTTGTCCTCTGTCCTGTATTGTGAGATTGAATCAGAGTTTTAAAAAAATATTTCAATTTTGCACAGTTTAGCAGAATATTGTAGACCTGATGGTTTCGTCAACTCTTGTTGTAAGCCTAAAGAAATGTTGTTCAGTGTCAAATTTTTCAGTGTGAAAAAAAAAAAATCACTAAATACCTTTTGTCTGCCTCTTCTGTCTCTCTGAGTCTGTCTCTCTGTCTGTCTTGAATCTGTCTCTGTCTGTCTGTCTCGAATCTGTCTCTGTCTGTCTGTCTCTCTGTGAATAAACTTAATTTTTTTTTTTCCCCAAACAAAATGAAGAAAAACCAAGAAACCGGAAAATATAGCATGCATGTGCATGTGATGCACATACATGTTGATATGTGTAGGGATAGCTTACAGAATAAGGTAACATAGCTACCAACCCTACTAATTTACAGACAAAAGTGGTGGTTATTTTTTTAACCATTAGCTATCGTAGAATGAAGTAATGATGGTCTGCAACAATTTCAGAATTCTGAAGTGCAGAAGGAAGACGAAAAATGTAATGAAAGTTTCTGATCCATGAATAATACATCTGATATGAATACCATATACTGTCTTTTGTACAAGTGTAGTTTTTCACTGAAGCAGAGTTACATAAGCTTCGTGGATAGTGTAAGAATGAAACATGGAAGAATTGACACAAGAAAAGGGATCAGATGAATCAAGACTCTGAGGTACATTTATTGCACAGAATTTTGACCTGCGGAGGTACATTTTTTGCACAGAATTTTGACTTGCGGAGATACATTTTTTGCACAGAATTTTCGTTTTTCTGAGGTGTATGTATTGCACAGATTTCTAACATGCAGAGGTAAATTCATTGCACAGAATTTTCACTTTGATAAGCAGTTCGAGTTTTGATAAGCACGTTGATACGAGTTGTTAGAATCTCTTCAGTTCGAGTTTACAATCAAAAGACATTGATACAGAGTTGTTAGAATCTCTTCTGTAATTCAGTCAATCTTAGGCACCTAACAACTCTCTGCTTAGTCCTTCATGTATTCACAGGCACTGGTGATGAGATCTGGAAAGAGTGATATAAGTGTAGGGAGGTTTGGTGTACATATTATGCTGATTCTGAAAGAGTAGAACTTGCAGAGATGGGTTGAAGAAAAAAAAAGATTGCAATAAAGAGACAAATTTTGTTTTAATGAACAAATGAAATTCGTTATTGACAGTTTTGGGGGGGGGGAAAAAAAAAAAGCAAGAAAAGAAAGACCATCAGTATTATTTGCAATAAAACACACAAATGCTGCCCAGGCTTACAGTGCAGATGATACTTCTGTGCCAGCTGACACACGGGATAGTTGATGGCAAAACGTTCTGTTTGACACACTTTTTATTCATTGCATTGTTGGAAGAGATAAAAAGCTGCAGCTGGCTTTCATCAAATGTACAGGAAACCAATGTTGAACCAAGTATACAACAGGTAAAACACAAAAAATGCAGGAAGCTTAAAATAGACGGGCAGGTCTGTGTGCTCACTTTCTGTTAGGAGCACCATTGGAGGGGGAAAACCTGCCGCTGAACATCAGCTGAGAGCTTGCTGGCATAGTGAGATACATGGACAGAAATTATATGTGATGAAATCCAGGATTAACGAGGGAGTCTGGTCATGACCATGATGGTCACTATGAGGTGTTGACGGTGATCTGAAATAATTTTCTGACCGTGCACATTGAACAGACCGAGAAATGACAGTTAAAATGACTGCAATTCAAAATGGCAGATGTGATGTCGATTTGATTATAATGTAGTTGACTTTTGTGTCAACATTGTTTGGTGTCCAGATTGAGTTTTTTTTGTAACATTCACTTTCTTGGTTATGAAACTGTTTATGTACAGTGATAATGTAAAAGAGATTGATTTTGTACCACAAAAGAACAAAAATTCTTTTTTTTTTTTTTGTTCTTTCTTTTACATTTTTTCCTTTTTCAAATTGAATAATTTTCTTTTCAATATTTCCAACTTTTAGGAACCTGAAGTTTTGCAGATAAACACAAGAGTAAGGTCACAGGGTACAAATTTCGTAGTTGATTGAGAGGCACAGCTTAAAAGAAACACATAGCTGTACAGCTATTGAGCTAGACATCTGTTCAAGAAGGTCCATAAGTGCGTCAATAGACCAGACACGAGAACAGAGGGAATGTGAAGTGGGCGGTGAGGGTCTGAGCGCGCTGCTGCCGTTCAGTGTATTATTGGACGGGGAAAGCCGTTAGGGCCGTTCCTCTGACCGGCACTGTAGGCTGAAGTTCCTTACTGCTGGACAGCGCGCTGTGGAGAGAGTTTGTGTCTGGAAGCCACGGTATGTGTCTAGTTTGTGTGTGTGCGAGTTTGTTTCATGTTGGTTTGAATGGGAAATTAGTCTGTAATTAAAAAGTTCATTTTTTGAATTTAACACCTTATCTATCTTTAAGCAACATTGAGGTAGAGAGTTTTCTTTCCACTCGGAGCAGTTCTCTTTCCAACCTCTAGTAGGTTGTTGAATACCCACACTGGTCCTTCGGTTTGATGTTCTTTGGTAAGTTCTTGTTTCTTTGTTTTGTTTGTTTGGATGTGTTTTATTTTCTTTCAAATATCTCTGAAGGTTTGAATTTCTTCAACAGTGAATTCAAGTCTGAAAGGGTTTGCTTCTTGTAGCTGTCTGTCTGATAATGATCTGAAACAAGAGATGTTGAAGTCTGAAAGATAACTGTTCGATAATAATCTGAAGTCTGAAGTCTGAAATGATCACTGTTCGATAATCATCTGAAACAACAGATGTTGGAGTGTTTGATATATAATCTGATGTTGAAGTCTGAAATGCAACAGTTTGATAATGATCAGAAACAACAGATGTTGAAGTTTGAAATGATAACTGTTTGATGATGATCAGAAACAGACGTTGAAATCAGATGTTTGAAGTCTGAAAGAACAGAAATGAATGATAACTGTTTGATGATCTGAAACAGCAGAACAACAGACTGTTTGAGTCTGAAAAGATAACTGTTTGATGAATCATCTGATAAAACTGAAACAGCAGATAGCTGTTAGCCAGATTGGCAGTAGCCTGTGTGGGTGTTATCTTTGTTTTCTATCTGTCTGTCTCACTTTTTTTTTCTGTCTTTCCTATCCTTACCCCACCCCTGTCTCTGTCTGTCTGTCTGTCTGTCTGTCTCTCTCTCTCTCTTTCTCTGTGTCTCTCACTGTTAAAAAAAGATGTTTTGGCAAAGAATTGGGATGTTAATCTAAATGCGTATATGGCTGATGGATGTGTTATGGATTTCATTGAGAAGCGGACTTGACTTGGACTCTAATGAAAATGGATGGGTTAACTTTTGCGTCAGCTAGGCTGTTTTTGTTCTGTGCTGTTTTTCATATATGTAGCACTTTGCTCTCATTGAGGTAAATGTTCTGTACATGTTTATTACCATCACACTTACATTGACATATGGTATCTGTGTTACTGAGGTGTTACTGTTACTGTTTCCACCTTTTTACCTGCCTTCCTTTCGTTGTTTCATTGAAAAAGAAAATGTGTATCTTTCTTTCTTTTCAAATCCTCTTTTCTTTCTTTTCTTTCTCATTAAAACTTATTTCTTCGTTCATTCTTCTTTTGTGTCTTCTTCCTGTTTTTTTTTTTTTTTCTTTCTTTTTCCTTTCATATTTCCATCTTCTCTTTCAAAATCCAATCTTTCTCTGTATGTTTTTTTTTTTTTTTTTTTGTCTTCCTTGTATACCTGTAAACAATAATTAGATCGTTCGTCTTTGTCTGACTTTATTCAAGTTAAAAAGGCTGTGCCAGTCTTGAATAAAAGTTTCTCTCTGTTAGGTTTTCTTGTGGGAACAAGAGGTACCCTACTTGTTTATTGTTTACTGTTCCCTGCTCATTTTTATTTTCAACTTCCTTGTATACCTTTCATTTTTTTCTTTCTTCGTTTACCTTTTTTCCCCTTTGTTTCTTTCCTTTCTTCCATAGTTTGTTTCCTTTCTTTCGTTTCTATTTTTTGTGTAAATGTTTTTCTGTTTTTCTCTGTTGTTTTGATTTGTTTCTGCATCTTTCCTTTTTATTCTCTGTTTTGTTTATTTGTTTCTTCTTCTTTTTCTTCTGTACTTCCTTCCCATGCTTTATTCTTCCGCACATCTACTTTTTACTCTTTACAAATCGGTTCCGTGTTCATTTCAGTGAGCCTTTGTAACCAACACTGACAGAAACTGCGATGAGGTTTTTATTCGTCAAACAAACTCCAGAAAACTGAAAGGTACAAGGAGTGACAGAGCTGTGTAGGAAACCCATCTGTTGTTACCGCACAGTGAACAGGGGTGACAGAGGAAGTGTGAAGTGGGCCTACTTAACTGCGAGAAGGAAGCATATATTGTGTCAGTCTGCCTACATCCATGATAGTGGAGTAGGATCTGACGTTCTCATCCGGACTCCAGCTTCCGCATGTTTAGCGTGTAATGCTGAGTGTTCCTGCTCTGTCTATCAGTTTTGTTGGTTTTCGTCTTTCAATTATTTGCCGTGGTTCTCGTTTGGTTGAGCTTGAAGGCTGTTTTTTTTTTAGTTTCGGTTTCAGTTTCATCAAGGAGGCATCACAGCGTGCGTGTAGCATTGTTTTGATAGTTTCGACTGCTGTTCAGTACAGTGGAGTGGAGGACTGGATGCTAGTTTAGATTTTTGGCTTAGGTACATTCAGTATGATGTCACTTTGACTGACCCTGTTCAAGATTTTTTTTGGTGGTGTTCGTATTCAGGAAGCATTTCTGTGAGTGTGAAAGGTTGGTTTTGTTTGGGGTTTTTTTTTTGGGTAATGGTTCTGATTGTTGCTTTCTGTCGGTCGAATGTGGTGTGTTTTTGAGCCATGAAGATATATTGTTGATATTGCTTATTGTTTATGATTGAAACTGGCGATTAGTTTGTGTATCTCAGTACCTGGTTTAACGGTTTCTGTCTCGCTCATTGAGTGCACACATTTACCCAAACATATATGCCCTGTCGCACACGCACACACTGCACATGCCATACATGCGTGTGCACACATACGCATGTGCACACAGACATGCATGATGAACACACACACACACACACACACACACACACACACACACACACACACACACACACACACACACACATGCACAGAGATTTGCGTGCACTCGTGCGCGCTCACACACACAATCAACTATGCACACAGGCAAGCGCTCACAGATTTATACATGTGCACAGGCACACACACGCTCTCACGCGTGTGCATGCATGCACGCACACACATGCACACGCACACACACACACACACACACACACACACACACACACACACACACACACACTTTTAAAATGTGTGATCCAAAATGTGAAATAACCACTTGCTTGAACATGGTATCCGAGTGTGAATTTAATCCTTTATCTCGTTCGGGATATATAGAAGATAACAAAGATATAAGGATAGCAACAACATAAACATGTCTTAGTGTATACACACAGGCATCCAAAAGAGATCATTCTTCAAGAATTAAAAAAAAAAGCGAAAAAATAATATAATTTTACTTATTTTCTCTTTTATTTTTTTTAATGAAAATGCCATAAGATGCACAACCAAGCTACTAAAGTTTCAGTGGCACAAGTTTCAGGGTACTTGTACTCCCTCCTCCCCCTAACCATTTCTCATACTGCAACAGTAACAGGGGAAATGCTGTTATTGCGAAAGTAATTTTTGCATTCATGATCATAAAGTGATGCCCACCACCAGTAAGATTCGTTCTGCAGTCTTAAGCTTTTCATGTCATCCAGTGCCATCTTTTTCTTCTCATATGGCGGTGAAGGTGTGATTTCTACTTCAAAATTAAGGAGGTTTGGTAATTCATATGACCGGAAGAGTATTCATGTAAGGTTCTCTTTGAGATGAATCTTTCT
>JADBJO010000446.1:485000-532500 GCA_016801955.1 Conus betulinus
ATGAAAACTTGATGATGTGCCAGGAGAAATGTATTTCCTTTGGTTATAAAACTGATCGGGCGTGAAACATGACAGCGTGTTTTCGTGCGACTCCATGTGTGTTGTTATGACGTGGATGGACTGGTGTTGCTGTGCAGAAGATAGTGAGCATGGCTGTAGAATCTGAACCGTCATTTTGACCTGGATGAGTGGTTGATGCTAATGACGGAGAGGGCTGTGGTAGAATAATTTTTTTTTTTTGTGAGGGAAGCATGATGAACTGGGATTTCACAACATACCCACAAAGCATGATGACATTTGCATGCTTGAATCCCAGACTGGGACACATTCTTTTTTCTGATTTAGAATCAGCGAGTGAGGATTGAAGTAGGCAGTTTATATGGAGTTGTTGCCCGTACATGGTCAGGTGTCAGATCGTAGGCTATGTAACATGCTGTTGGAGCTGGAAGTCATGGTCGTTCCTCATCCAATCAAGATTCATCTTTAACAGGAAGCACTTTGTGACTTAAGTTGAATTCAGATTTGAAATGTAGTGCTAATTATTATTGATTTGATATCAAAATATAAAAAAAAAAGAATGTGGAAAATACCCCATTCATGAAATATATGCCAGTTTATATAACAACTTTGTTTTGGTTTAAAAATAATGAAAAGTGTGCAACCTTAGTGAGTTCATGGATGTGTCGCTTAATGCTGTTGAATCAAGCTTTTTTTCTTACACTTTGACTATCAGTTCAGTTTGTTCCATTTTGAGAGATCTGTAGGGAGAGACCTTACAGGGTTCCTTGTGGTCAGTTGGGTGATGAGATCACTGAGGCGAGGAGAGCAGAAAGAGAGAGAGAGAAGAAAGTGCTAGAAAATAATCCAAAGAAGGGAGGGAATTCAGGTGGGCTGCATGTGTAAGAATGAACATGGGCAGGAAAGGGAATATTGGACTACCCATCTTTTGTCCCTGGTTTCTGTGTTCTGTTCACGTAAGTTCTGTTCACGTAAGTTCTGTTCACATAAGTTCTGTTCACGTAAGTTTTGGAATGCTTGCATGATCCCAAGTAAGCATGCTGGTCTCTTCTGTCTGTCCCACTGAGTCCAGATTGCGGCCACTCTGGAAACATTTGGCGGTGGCATGGGCCCGGGAGTCTGTGTTTGTGCGGGACTATGAAGCCAGCTTTACCAAATCACTCGCAGGTAGACCTACCTGGTGGTAACCATTTGTAGTTCAGTGTGATATTGTTGAATTTTCTTTTTTGCATGGTTAGCATGAGTTTTTTGCAGAAAATGCATTGGGCATTATAGATATTAACAGAATAGTATAAATACATTGAGATAGAGGTTGGATGATATTTGCATGCCTCTTTAGGCTTAACTCTTACTAGCTCATACAATTATCGTGTGTGTATTTTATCGGCACTGTAATTTTTTAGTGTTTTTTTTTTTTTTTTTTTAATGCTGATCAGCTCTTATGCAATGGGGTAAGATGTGAAGGGGATTTCTACTGAAAAGTTCGGTTAATCTCGTTTTATTTACCAAAGTATTCTGGACTGACTTTTGCGCTGTTAGTTATAATGACTGTTTCACTGAATTCTCTGTTTGCTTGTTCCGTGTCGTGTGTAACAATGATGATCAGGTACATTTATAAAAAGACCATTTTACGAGTTGGCTGGAAATTGGTTATACATGGTTCGTACGCTCCTTGAAACTCCTTGAATTCTGACAGGGAATTTCAAGACCTTGAAAACCTTTGAAATCAATCAATAAAATGTGGTTCTGTTGACCAAACCTCCTTGAAAACCTTTGAAAATCAAGCCATTGGCTCCAAAAATCTATAATGTGGCAAAAAGAAATGGCAGTTTATTTTTTTCTGCGTTCAGGTTAATGAAAATCTTTTTAAAAACAAATTTTTACAAACATCGTCGTGATCCTGAATCGGCTGCGATTTTACCAAGGGAGATAATTTGTAACTTCATCAAAATTGATGTCACAAATTATCTCCCTTGGGTATATCGCTGACGACAATCCGGGATGGTGGGACTATGTTTGTAAAAATTTGTTTAAAATTTTTTTCATCAACCTGAACGCAGAAAAATCAAACTGCCATTTCTTTTTTCAATTTTTACAGTAGTAGTGTAGAGAGGTGGCATGAAAATTTGATCATTTTCTTTCAAAAATCGCGTTTTTGGGTCTTATGTGTTTTTGTGCTCAAGAAAGTCTGTTGAAACCATCTGTGGTGTTCATTTTGTCTATTTTCACAGTTTTTCTTAGTAAAAAATGACTTTATTTGAAGGAGGGTGTGTGTGAAAATTGCTAACTTTCTTTATTTTCAAATGCCGTTTTCTCAAAATCACTTTTTTCAACAATGGTTGATGTGGATCCAGACTAGCTCCAGACTAGCTGGTTGGTAATTTGTTTTCATTTGATCAGAAATGATTTCTGCATGCAATTATATTTTATTTATAAGTCAAAACAGCATGTATTATTTGCTATTTCTATTGGAATAATTCAAAAGCACTGAAACGCAAAGCCAGATGGCCACCATATGGAAAAAAAAATTATTGAAAAAAAAGCAGTTTAGATGTATAAAAATCCTTTTCTAATTGCATTACTTTAGCTCAGCAAAAAGTATATATAAAAATCCTTTTGTAATTGCATTACTATAGCTCAGCAAAACAAGAAAAGTCATGTTTCAAGTGCCTAACATGTCTGCTATGATACAAATACAGTTCTTGTCATGAACTTTTTTTTTTTTTTTCATGATTTTGCCCCCATTTGTGGTCCCCAAATCACACAAGAGCTTTGAAATCACCTCAAAATATGTTTTTTCCATGTCCATGTTTTTTTTAAAAACATAAACAATAGACAAAAATGAAGTTAAAAAAGAACAATGGTTTAATTTTCGTGCCACCTCTTGCCTTGAAATGAAATAAACGCTCCTTGAAAACTCCTTGAATTTTGTTCTTGGGAGTCTGTAGGAACCCAGTTATATGACTTTGAAAATGGCAAGTCAAACAAAAATACTTTTGGAATGAAAAGGAAAAGGGGACACAGGGATTTCAGTGTGAACTCCATCCAAGTTGTTGACATGTGAAACATCAGTGTAAGAGGTACATTGAGTGTCAATGGGCCAACTGTAGATTATAATGTGAATGAAGAAAAACCTACTGATACCAAAATCATGTATGTTTCTTTACAGTGAAATTATCAAATTCTGAAGTTTTTTGATAAGCCATTTTGTGAAATTTGGGCTCAAAGATTAGCTGAATATTCACCTGGATTATCCCTAGCAGCCATGAAAACGTGTTTTTGAAGGTTTTAAGAGGCCACAAATAGAGTTG
This sequence comes from Conus betulinus, assembly GCA_016801955.1. NCBI lineage: Eukaryota > Metazoa > Mollusca > Gastropoda > Neogastropoda > Conidae > Conus > Conus betulinus. The sequence goes on from JADBJO010000446.1 coordinate 488,330, forward strand.
CAGTTGATAGACAGTGAAGATAACATAAGAACTGTGGGGGGAAAAAGAATGGGTATCACACAAAGTTGTTAGTTTAGTTCTGTGGACTTTTTGAACGTATTGTGACTTTTTTGAACATATTGTGCAGAATTATCTGTGCAACATAATTTTTTTCATTGTGAGGGTCACAAATGTTGTAGAGTGTTAGTATGATTGAAGATTGCTGATACACATTAGGGTAGTGTATTGGATGAATAGCGTTTCTTGTCTGTTGTATGCTACGGGATGTGGAAGTGGATACTAAATTGTAATTGAAAATGAACCAAAGTAAAAATAAACACATAAGCAGAGTTCAGAGTAACGCTATTTAAAAGCACAGTTGAAAAAAAAAATAAAAAAAGACCAGCAAATTTCTTCATCAGACATCTTAAATTACACCAAACAGACATGAAAATGAATTTCGTTGTTTTCATATTTTATCTTTACAGGTGAAATGTATCTCCCTTTGGGTGGAAAATCTGTCTTTTGGAAAATGCTGAATAAGGAATTGGGGAGGGGAAGGTGAGAGGGGGATGGTACATCAAAATACCCTGAATACTGTTGTGTGTGTTTTTGTGTTGTTGTTTTCGTTATTGTTGTTTGCTTTAAGGTTTCCATAGTTGCTATCTTCTCTTCCGTCTTTTTTAACCTATGGGTGTGTGTTTGACATCTCAGTGTTGGAAGGAAACTGGAGGATTCAAGAAAAGAAACAAGGAGTTGAATGTTCATTGGCATGTTGCTGTTTCAAGATAAGCTGCATCATCAGCATATTAGCCAAGAAAAATGGTCCTCAAGGCTTGGTCCTTTTGCCTCACAAGTTTAACCACCTGAAAGTTGGAATATGCTGTTTTTTTGTCAACTTCTTGGGTGCAGAAGGGGGTGGGGGGGGGGGAGTGAGCATGGAGAAATCAGGCATTGCCCCCCCCCCCCCCCCCCCCCCCCCCCAGCCCTGTTCCTTGTGCTCTGTTCAGGGAACTTTCATCCATGTATATTAAATGTTACTTTGGACTCTGCTCCATGTCTTAATCCTCTTGCGTTTGTTTCGCCCGTATCCGGCCGCTCTGTTTGTCTCCCCTGGTGTTCGTTACAGCCGCAACTGGCCGCACATGCTGAGTTACCTTCCTTGACACACTGCGACCTTGTTTTAGGTCAAAGCTGGACAAAATAAATGGGCATCCGTGAGAGGTGTCCAGTGAAATCTTAGCAGTAGTATGGGGTGTGGGAAACGATTCATTCACACAGACTAGGATCATGAACTGACCACATTCCATTGATTTCTGAAAAAAAAAAAAAATGAACACTAGGAGCACTTTTGGGCTGAAAAATGTAAATACAAGACGGTTGAATTAAAGTTTGGTTTGACAGAGGACCGTCAAAAAAAAATGAGATGTTAAAGTTAAGAGAGAGAAACGTTCCGCACCCATGCTTTTTCATTCTGTTGATGTCTGCTGCAGTGTGTTGGTGATGATTGAAAATACGTTTGTTTACACATCAAGTGGTGACGGTGGAGGAATCCCATGTGCTCTGTGGTGTGGTGTGTGTACTGCAGGGCAGAATGCCATCCAGAGTGTGGGGGAGTGGCTGGACAGTCTGGGCATGGGCCAGTATGAAAACACCCTGGTGGCAAACGGCTTTGACGACACCGACTTCCTGGTCCTGGTGAGAGAGAGTGTGTGTGTGTGTGTGTGTGTGTGTGTGTGTGTGTGTCTCAATAATGAATGTGTTGGGCTCAGTGAGAGTAATGAGGGACAGAGATGTGTGTGTGTATGCATGTATCTGTAGGTGTTGTGTGTGTGTGTGTGTGTGTGTGTGTGTGTGTGTATGAGCTTGTGTGTGTGTGTGTGATGGCTCAGTAATGAATGTGTTGGGCTCACAGAGAGAGTGGTGAAGGTGTGTGTGTGTCTGTGTGCGCGCAAGGCATGCATATATGCTTAGGTGCACAGTGTGTGCCTATATTTAATGTGCTGGTATAATGGCTTGTCTGTGTGTGTCTTGATGGCTCAATGAGAGATATAGAGCAAACACACACAGAGATGGAGACCTTGTGTGTGTATATTCATCAGTGTTCAATCTCTGTCACATACTACATGTCTTCTGTCTCTCTCTCTCTCTCTCTCTCTCTCTCTCTCTCTCTCTCTCTCTCTCACATTCTCAGACATCACACACACACACATGAACACACACGCACGGACGCACGGCGCCTGCCTGACGCTCGCATGCATGCTCCCACTCACACATTCTCTGCCTGGCTGGCTGTCTCGCATACATGTGCACACACACATTGCACTGGCTGTCCCATGTGCCACACACACACACACACACGCACACACACACACACACACACACACACACACACACACACACACACACACACACACACACACACACACACACAATCTTTTGAGAGTAAAGCAAGGCAGAGTGAATTCTGATACATTGTGTAATGTGCTACGTTATGCACACTCCATTGTATTGATAAAGGGCCTGACAGGTAAAATACTCCTGACACCTGACTGACTCGCTCGCTCACCAAATGAAAAGACATTAGCCGGCATCAGGGCAGACAGTTTGGTAGGATTTTTTTTTTTATTTTGTTGTGTGTCTGGTTGCACAGGGTTTTTTTTTTTTTTTTTTTTTTTTTGTTTTTTTTTTGTCTTTGCATCTTGGCTTTTTTTTTTTTTTGTTTTCCAGGGGGTGGTGCAATCATTGACGATGCTGATTTGGCATCCATAGGCATCACCAATGAAAAACATCGTGCAGTCATCGTGAACGCGGCACACAGAATGCCTGCTCTTGAGCCCATAGGTGAGATTTTGTTATGTTTTATTGAATGCATGTCTAGATGGTAGGTAGTCTAGCACCCTGTTTTTGTGTGATTCAGTTTCGCATTATCCTTTGTGTGTTTCTGAAGTTGGATTCTTTTTTTATGATTATTTTCAGGTTTCCACAATTTTGTTTTATTTCAGTTTGCTGTTCGGGTGACAGGTGCTTAGTTCTCTCTTTTCTTTTCCTTTTTTTTTTTTTTTTTTTTTTTTTTTTGCTACTGGAGAACAGATCTGTCTTTTTCATTGGATTATTCCTCCACATGAGAAACCCATGATTAAAGTGCAGATCTGCTTCCCTCTGAAGGTGAAAATTTTTTGCATTAAAAACCTGGAACATTCAAGTTTTTGAAATTAAAAACCTACAATGTCCTCATCAAGTCTTTGAAATTAAAAACCCAGAATTTCCTCAAGCCTTTTGAATTAAAACCCACAATTTCCTTATCAAGTGTTCCTAATCATACTAAGAATGTCATCAATATTGTTGCTGATTATTTCTTTAATTAAGTCATTGACATAGGGGTTTTTCTATACGCTAATCATCAAGCTTCCCATGTCATCATTTTTGGTTATGTGTTCGATTTTTAGAGGTCTTTTTTTTTCTTTTATTTGTGTTTGATTTTTCATACTTTTCACTCGTAGTATTCCCACGCTGTTTGTGCTGGCTTCCTTGTAAACAGCCTGACAGCCTGACCAAGAATCTTTGTTGCAAGTCAAACCGCAAGCAATTCAGATTCGTTTTCCACAGCCCCACCAAGCCCACAATGTTACCGGACAATTACACAGTGAGAACAGTGCGTGAAATACTGCCTGCAGTGTGGTTGGTGGATGACAGTCAGAGAGAAAGGAGGATGAAGATGGGGCCAAAAGCTAATCGTAGTAGCTATTAATACCATTACCAATTTAAAAAAAAAGAAACAGGGCAATGGTGACGAGAGATTTTGTCTTTTCAGATTAATACTCTGTTATATTTTTTTTTGAAAACCAAACCACAGAAAGAGTATTTATTCGAGAAAATTTAACCTCATACTTCTCATGGTTCATAGCTTGCATGTTTCAAATACAGCTGTTTACCGCACACACCCCCCCCCCCCCCATCCCCAGTCAACCCTCTCCCCCCATTCTTCTCACTCTTTCCCCCACATCTTATCTCATACATTTTCTTTGCTGCTTCCAGATTGGATTGGATTGTTTTTGTAGCTTCCTGATCTCATTCCGGACGACTTGTGAGATAAACTGGTAACAAGATAGCAGCCACACCAGCCCGCTTGCAAGATAACTCCTTTCATTTAGGACCATGTTTCATGCTTACTTCCCTTGTCACAACTGTTAGATGTTTTTTTTTTCGCTGTTTTGGAATATTTGGATAGTTATTTTTACTTAAAAAAAAAGTAAATTAATAGAAATAAAGTTAGTTTTTCTTCAAGGCTCTCCAGGACAGAGATGGTTTATGGATTCAGATTTAGAAAAAAAAAAAAAGGATATCTTGGAGTTGGAATTTTCCCCTTCGCAGCACTCGTGCTGTACAAAGTGAACTGTCCCTGACATTTGTCCGCTGCGCATGTTTTGCAGATCAGCAGAAGTTTCCGGAGTCTGTGGAGAAGTGGCTGGAGACGCTGCGGCTGAGCCAGTACATGGAGACGTTTGCCTCCCACAACTACAACACTATGCAACGCGTCGGGCAGCTGTGGGAGTTGGAGCTGAACACAGTGAGGGGGCAGAGTTTGGACAGGGCTGGTCTGGGACTGGGTGGAGTGTGTGTGTGTGTGTGTGTGTGTGTGTGTGTGTGTGTGTGTGTGTGTGTGCATGTGTGTGTGAACATGTGTGTGTGAGAGAGAGAGAGCATGTGTGTATGTGTGTGTAAGAGTGTGTGTGCGTCTGTGTGTGTGTGTGTGTGTGTGTGTGTGTGTGTGTGTGTGTGTGTGTGTGAGCGAGCGAGCGAGCAAGTGTGTGTGTGAGAGTGAGTGTGTGTGTGTGTGTGTGAGTGAGTGAGCAAGCCAGCGAGCCAGCCAGCGAGCCAGCAAGCAAGCCAGCGTGTGTGTGAGCGGATGATTTTGTGTGTGTGTGTGTTTGTGCATGTGTGTGTGAGCCAGCGAGTGTGTATGTGTGTGTGTGTGAGTCAGCAAGGATGCGTGTGTGTGTGTGTGTGAGCATGTGTGTGTGCCTGTGTGAACATGTGTGTGAGTGTGTGTGTGAATGAGCATACAAGTGCTAACACATGTTGATGTGCATTCATGTGCCTGTGCAGGTGCTGGACATCACATCTCTTGGTCACAGGAAAACGAATCCTGGCTTCCTTAGGAGACAGACGGCACATAGAAAGGGATTCTTCGCTCAGCCCAGTGAGTGTTGGTCCATTGTTTGGTTTGCACACACAGGTCACATGGAAACATGTAGTGACTGTAGTCTGATGTGCATATGCCTCTCTGTGTTGTGTTGTTTATAAATAGGCATGGTGATCACACTCACCTTCAGGTGGAAAAACGGAGTTGAACAGTGCATCAATGCAGATGTGCCACTTGTTGGCCGCTGAACTCATTGACACTTCAGTTTGAAGTGATTTCAAACATGCCCCATATCACTGCAGTCGCTGACACTTCAGTTTGAAGCATTCATATCCCTTGACTCGCGTATGTATCAATTTGAAACAATTTCTCAGAGCATTGTCACCAATTCAGCAATGCCTTGGATGCTAAATTGTCCACAGTCATATTGTTGTGGGATTCTTTGGACCCTGGTACTAGCTGGGGGGTGGGGGGGGGGGGGGGGGGGGGGGGTTTGAAGATGAAGAAAATGGGAACATAAAATTAAGAAAATATATTATAAATATAAAAAAAACACTTCACTAGCAGCATGAGAGAACCATCGTAATCCCCCTTGAAGGCAGATCTATTTGTATTGCCTGCTCCATTTTCTTCATCTTCAAAACACCCCCCCCCCCCCCCCCCCCTCTTAAGTCAAAATCTTTGCCAAGTCATTACTGTGATGACAGAAGGGTTGTTGGCCTGCACTTGTTTTCTCCCACTATTAGATTTTTCGTCTTTGTATTTGTCTGACTTTATTCAAGTTTAAAAGGCTGTGCCAGTCTTCAATAAAAGTTACTCTGTGGTGTTAGGTTTTCTTGGGAGCAAGAGTTACCCTACTTGTTTATTGTTTACTGTTCCCTGCCTCATTTTATTTTCAACTTTGTTCTGCTTGGTTAAACTGACGGAACATCATCAGCCTGCGTTTATTATCATTAGAAATGTTCACTCGTCTTCCGACATTTCCTTGCAGGCACGGACACAGACCCCACAGAAACGTGACCCATTGGCCGAGATGGAGCGGAGGTCTCCATTCGACAATGTTGACCTTTATCGCGACTACACAGGAGTCAAATCTCAGACGGCAGGAAGTGAGGATCAGCCGTCCCCTGAGCACGGAGATCTGACCGCGACGGACAAGGCTGAGGAAGACAACGGACGAGGATGTCCTCAGGTGCTTTGTTTGATGATTTGTCAATTGGAGTGTTTACTGGTCATTTTTGGCGTGTTGCATTCATGGGCGGGAGTCACTCGGAGCTAATGGTATAGCAAGAAAAAAAAAGTAAATTGTGGACATCTTTAGATGCTTCAGTTTCTGGGCTTATTTTGTATTTAAGAATTAGTTCATGTCCAGCAATACACATAAACTCTACCATCCTCATTCTTGGTCTTGTGAAAGTTTCTAACATTCAGGCTGACTTGAAATGAAACGACTAGACTTTCTGCATATTTTCTCACAGAGAGAACAGAAACAAAACGAGATATTTCAAATGCCAGCATTGCAAAGAGGATGAAGTTTTCTCTGTGTACAGCGTGATTTTTCAGTAAAGCTGAACGTAACTGCTCCCTTCTCCCTTGTGTATTGTGGCACAGTTGGCGTGCTGTCCATGAGTGTCTGTCACATTGTCTGGAATTTTTATGAGGCATGGCTGTGTGTGTGTGTGTGTGTGTGTGTGTGTGTGTGTGTGTGTGTGTGTGTGTGTGTATGTGTGTGTGTGGCAACAGTCTTTATGCGCTTGCTTGGGTATGCGTTATGTATGTATACATGTTATGATGTATCTCTGATGTTTATTCATTTTAACAGTATTTTCATTCATTAACAGTATTTTTGTCATGGTCCCACACTTCTTTCACCCCTCCCCCCTCCCCCTAACTGCAACCTTGTCTCCTTGTTTTTTATCTTTTTTTTTTTTTTTTTTTAAACTTCTCTTTTTTTCTGTTAGAGCTGACAAAACCATCAAGAGACTTTAGAGGAATATTTCAAGCTACTGAGGGGAATAAGCTACAGTTGAGAAGAATAAAAGGGACAGGACCTTAAATATTTTTTCAACTTACCTCCCTTGTTTACATCTTTTCTAAATGGTTTCCTCTTGGAAAGGGCCTCGTGTTCCAATATAGTCCAAGCTCTGTCTGTTTTTTTGAATGATGCCATGTGTCTCGCCCCAAATCTTTGTGCTGTTTGCCGGCTCTTTCTATAACGTTACATGCAGCTGCCGTACTTAGTATCATGAGAAAGGAATATTTCAGGATGTTCAGGACAGCGAGATCCACATCCGGCCCCCTCATCACATGCACACGACGGGTTCCATACGACAGTGGAGACACCAGCCTGAAATTCTCATCAAGGGGTGTTGCAACTACACAGCACATGTGAGTAGACTTGCTTGCTAACTTTCTGATGTCCCTTTCTTATCATTCCATGTTTTTCAACTCGTTGGGCAGTCAGGAGAGTGCAAACCTCCACTGCGGGTTGAACGGATCCTGGATCTGCCTTTTAATCTGGATCTGTGCCACTGATCCACACTGGAATTTAATCGTTCAGCCACAGGCATGAGCGTTGCTAGGGTGTGACAGACTTAATGCGCTCAAACCAGAATTAACTCCCAAACTATGGATGTCAGCTTTCAAATTTGACAAAACTAAAATCTTCTTTGTTTGCAACAAGTTTTGAAGTTGAACCAGAATTGTTTACCATTTACATTCACACACCGACTTACATGAAAATCAAAATGATGTTTGAATTTGTTGAAGCATGGCAAGTCCAAAGATGAATAAAATGATATGAAATTTAAAAATATTGTCACATATTTTTGTTGTGAGTGTTGAGTTTGCCACATATTTGTGAAACATTTTTCCAGATATTTATTATTCAAGTAAAGTACCTAGTCTGTTCATCTAATGATAAGTTGCTTTCATATATCAAAGCATCAAAAATCGGAAGGTACAACAAATGGCATGAAGTTGTAATATATTGCTGTACTATCACTTGGCAATTACCCATGTCTGTCTCTTTTTTTTTTTGGCTGTTTGCAAAAAAGTTTTTGAGATAATGTAAAATGTAATGTAAAAGGATATAAATAGAGCACTTTCCCTCGCAAGAGCCCAATTCGCATATCACAGAAAATCATGATAAAATTATAATTCTAATTCAAAGCGCATGCGCACACACACACGCACACACACACGCGTGTGTGCGTGCGTGCACGTGCACTTACGCACACACACACACACCACACACACACACACACACACACACACACACACACACACACAAACCACCGAAAGACAGACAAACGAGCACGTTCAGCACCAGCAAACACGCGCACAGTGGTAAGTGGAAATCGTTGATCAGTCCGAGGGAAGAGATGTGTCTGTAGGGAGTTTTTAACACCCCCAATGAGAGTTGAAATGAAATATCCTCACGTTCAAGCAGAACAGCCCAGACTGGCCAAGCAGGAGAGGCCGCCCAGGCTGGAAGCTCAGATGATTGAAAGGTTTAAAGGGACCTTTCTTGATCCACTGAGTTTCATGAAAATGGGTGCAGTAGTTGTTCTGTATTTGTGTGGACAGACAAATAAACCAAACAGATGCAAGTGAAAACATAACTTTGATGGCAGAGGGGGGAAGTCTGGCATGATGCTAGTGATCGTGTGTGTGTGTGTGTGTGTGTGTGTGTGTGTGTGTGTGTGTGCGCGCGTGTATGTGTGTGTGCGTGTATGTGTGTGTGTGTGTATGTTTTGTGTGTGTGTGTCTGTGGTGTGTGTGTATGTTTTGTGTGTGTGTCTGTGGTGTGTTGTGTGCATGCATATATGTCTCTATGAAAAGTTGTCATGATGGCGTTCAAAGATGCATTCATGTGTGTTTGGGTGCATGTGGGAACATGCGTGCAGGTGTATGTGCAGACTATGTGTGTGAACGAGTGAGATATAGCGAGTTGAGAGAGGAAGCCAAGGGCAGGGGTGGAGAGGATGTTGAAGGGAGAAAGGGGAGGAGGAGGAAGGTGTTGAGATGGGAAGTGAGAGAGAGAAAGGAGAGGGATGGAGATATGTGTGTGAAAGAAGAGTTTACAGAACTTCACAGGACTGCATGCTGACCAAGAAAGCTTGTTTCTTCTGTTCCAGTACCTGGGCTCAACTGTCGTCAAAGAGTTGAAAGGAGCAACATCAACACAGGAAGGAATTGCTAAACTGAAAGTGAGCTTCACTTGTAACAACACTTGGTAGGAAGAAATGGGAGCTGTATTGCTGAGACTTGAATCAGGTTCTTGCCTCGATGTAGATTCCCGATTTTTATATCAATTGAGAATCACTTAAATACATTTTGTTACAAGGTATTCACCCATTCCCCCCCCCCCAACAAGCCTTTTCTTTTTTGAGGAGACAAGAATCCTGATTTCTTCCGTGTTGCCATAGTATCCTAATGTTTCATGCAGAAGATGATGTATACTGAAGAGAAGATAACTGCTGACAAAGACTTTCAAGGTGTGCAGGACTCTTTATATCTTCACAAATTGTTGATTTTAAATTGTTGTGTTAACGTCAGCTTGAATGTCATTGTTAGCGGGCTTTATTCCGGTACTTTTGGTTTCACAATTAAAGAAGAAGAGGAGGAAATTGAATTTAGAGCTAGCACAGCTTTCACCTACCCATCTTTAACGGGATTATTTCATTAGTTGTGGTTTTACAGTTGAAGAGTAAGAGGATGAAACCGAATTCAGAGGTTGCACAGCTTTCACCATCACCAAGAGGATCCATTAACATGGACAGATGTATGCAGAGATTACACTCGCATCACATTCAACTGCATAAAGCAGCAGCACTTCCCCATCCAAGTCCCTCTCCCTTTTAAAAAAATTTTCATTGTTTTTGATCATGCATCACTGTTGAGGAAGCAAAAAAGGAATGCCAAATTGTTGTAGCACCGTAGCTTTTAATTGATGAGGCGTGTGGATGTGTTGGTTCATGCACCTACTTATGTGCTGTGTGTTACGTCATGATGCAGCAAAGGTTACGGAGAAAGTTACAGGTTGGTCTGTGGGCAGTTTTGTTGTTGTCAGGTTCAGCAGAGTGGCATGCTTTGTAACGTTGTGGTGCTACTTAGCTTTTGTTCAGATTTCACTTCCTTTTGATTGTCATATCTGCTTATTTAGTTTAGTGTGTGTGTGTGTTTTTTTTCCTTTACCTTTAAATCAGTGTCTGATGTGTAATAGTGCGTTGTGAGTGGAAAATGACCTTACCTGATAAATTTACCAAAGGAGTATCCGTTAACCATCTTCTGCTGGGATATAATGGTACCTGGTATTTATTTGATATTACGTTATTTCGAGTGTGAAATAAACTGATCCAATAAATGCGGTAAAGGGGTATCGATTCTGGAGAGATTTTATCAAAGGAAACCAGGGAACAGATATGAATGGCGCAGAAGTAGAGCCAACAAGATGGTTACAGAACGTGGAGGAAGCCTCAGACTACCTCTTTGCCATGCAGCCAGAGCTCTGTATCCCCCTTGACTGATGGACCCCAAATTAGGGCTGCTAATTCCATGTCCCTTCATGCCCTGCTTTCGCCGTGTCCTTGTTACAATCGGACAGTGCTTATTGCCAGATTGTGTGTAGCAGCGTTGAAGACTTCCGCTATGGTGGATGGTCTAGTACTGACCTGACAACAGTTCTCTATGGAATACGGCATAGGGACGCCAGCAGAATGTTTCGGAGCAGTGATGTGGGAAGACGCGAAGATAAGCATCAGAGTGATGTCGGTGAGAGGACATCGACAGTGGAAGAAGCTTTATAGTACAGCTTTGTCCTGTTTTAGATCCCCAAGTAGGATTCCATGTCCTCCTCTTCAAATAATAATGTGACACCTCCCTTCCCCCCTTCACCCCTGCCCTTTCCCCCCCCCCCCCCCCCCCCCCTCAAAGCAAACTTTGTAGCCCTTCTTTCCCTGCTTTCATGGTGACCTTTTGTTTCTGTTTTACCTCCACTAAGTGCTTCTTGAGTGAAGTTTTTGGATGTCGGAGGATTGATGAAGGTTGCTGTTTGAGGCACGTGGTTGTGGACTCTAAGCATATGCAGAAACTTGCTTTGTCTGGTTCCATGACGAAGCAGAGGTTATCAGCAGTGAGCTGAGTAGGCAGCGTCCGTGAGTATATCGAAACTGGTGGTAGTTTTTTTTTTTTTCCTGGTTGGGGTGCTGTGGTAGCTCCATCACAAACCAGACATTGTCAGTGACCTGGGGCCTAGCGTGCGGTGTGCTGTTCAGAACAAGCATCCTTGACCAAAGGCATTTCAACGCAGTGACAGCCCTGATATGGCCCTTTGCGGTCAGCTGGGCTATAAGCATCATTATATTACCTACTGTCCAAAGGCATGGCAGGGTTTCCTCTTTTGGGTGGTCACAGAACAAAGAGCTTGATGGTACCAGCCGCCGTGGTGAAGTGGTTAGCGTTGTGGAGTCCCGGCTGGGAGGTCGTGGGTTCGGTTCCCATCCGAGTCAAGTGGGATGTTTCTGCCCCGACCGTAGCCTACCCAGAATTGAGTTTTCTGCGGGCTCAGTTGGGAAGACTGGGACCACACAGTTGAGTTTCGTCCACTTAATGGATACGTCTGAGAGAGTTGCTCAAATTTCCTGACCAACACTGCAGGTGTCTGTATCTCTTGGGCCTGGTTGACGGCGGGATATATTATGAAAGGAAGTGTAGAGTACAGCCCTGTCATGCAATCTCAGACCAGAATGGAAATCTGTTGCATCATCTTCATCATCCTCATTTTCATTGATCAGCATAAAAAAAAAAAAAAAAAAAAAAAAGAAAAAAAAAGAGCTTGACGGTAGTTCCGGAAGGAATGCTGGTGTAGGGATTTTGGAAGATAGAATCAGACTTGTGTACCTTGAATTTGTGTAGGTGTATCTATCATTGAGGATTCAAGTGGTTTTTCTTGCAAAAAAAACTTGTGAATTTGTGTTAAAGGGTTTTGCTCTTTGCATCTTTTTTTTTTTTTTTTTTTTTTTTTTTTTTTTAATTTAAACCACAGAAAGTTTCTTTCTTTCATTAAAGCTGAAAGTTTTCTATTTGATGATGGTTTGCATTTAAGCAAAAATGGGATAGCTGCTTGATCATTTGGGGGAAACAGTCATATATTGTGAAAATAAACTGAGAAAGAGAAATCAGCAGGTTTTTGTCAGGTGGAGTTTTGTGTTTTTGTGTGGTTTATTATGTCTTGTTGACACAGTTCAGTGCTGTTTCCCTCTCTCTGTCCCTCACTTTGCCTGCCCCTGTTTGGCTGTTTTCTGTCACTGCAACGTGTGGCCAAAAAACTGTTGTCATAGTGACGGATGTTTAATGTACAGTAGTTGGATGTAGACATGTGGGGCAGCAAGTTCTATAGCATTTGGTTTGTATGCTTTTGTTGCTAAATTTGTCATGGTGGTGTTGGGGAGTTCGTGTGTGTGTGTGTGTGTGTGTGTGTGTGTGTGTGTGTTTGTGAGTGAGTGTGAGTGTGTGTGTGTGTGTGTGTGTGTGCGTGTGACCATCTTGGTTGTGATGAAACTGTGGAAAGTGTGTGTGCGCGCGCATGTGTGCATGCTTACCCATATGTTGTGGTTGACCATACGCTTGCTGACATATTTTGAAATTTCAAGCATATCAAACATATTTAATTTGGGCAATATTTTGGGTTGGTTGCTTATGTGCCATAAAGCAGCCCCCTTGTTGATATGGATGTTGAAATTACCTCCCTTAGTCAGTATTTGGTGCTTCACCAGGTTAGAGACCAGTGCGGGAATTCAATGCAAAATAGCAGTGAACTTTCAGCCTGACAATTTTCACATGAGTGTATCCCAGGAGCCGCAATAGCTCAGTTGGTAGAAGGCCATACTTTCTGATTCTTATAATCCTGGGGCTGCAGGTTCAAATCTTTGCGTTGTCTGTTTCAGTAGGGTTTGAATTTTCCCCCTGGAGTTGAATAGGGGTTCTGACTCCATTCCTTAATGTGCTTTGAATTAGACTGCAAACTGAGGTTCCATGTGTGAATGCAGGCATACTTACATAATGTAAATCCCACCCACAACTTTTTGGAAGAGTAGGGCTGTTGAAATGACAAGCGTACACACAGCATGCATCTTCTGCCAAAAACCCCCAACCCCAGTGGAATTGGTAACTGATACTCAGCTGCATGAAATGGGGGAAATAAATGTTTAGTACCAGCAGGCACCTCTTCATTTGGTTCTGCCCAAGTAGACAGCCTGTTGTTGTGAACAAGAGTGACGATCATAAAGAGCATAGAACTTGGTGGTCTGGAGCAGAGGATAGGCACTGATGAATAATAATGGCTATAATTCTGGCGCTTAATCTAAATCATAAGCCCCCAGCGCTTACAAATACACAAAATGTTGAAGAAAACATAAATGAAACCAATAAGAAGATGAATTTTACAATATGTACCATGCACCAACAACCAAGGGCGCATATTCACCACACCACACACACACACACACACACACACACACACACACACACATGGACATGCACATGCACACACAGTGCAACGATCCCACACACACTGTCTCACAACAATGAACAACAACAGCATGCACACACACACACAAATGCGCACACATGCACGCGCGCGCTCACACACACACACACACACACACATTAATAAGTACTGTCAATAGATAGATAGGAATACATGCATGTGTGTTACAGCCTGCTCATTTGCAGTTGTCAGGCTCTAGTCTAAGTCACCTATTTAGCATGGCTGGAGTCTCGGTCGGTTTTGAAAGTGTGGTTGAGTGTGGGCATAGCAGCTGAAAATTACGAGCACGGTTTTTCTGTTATTTGTCTCATTTTTAGTGCAGTAGAGCATTCTGTGCGTTCACTGAAAGGGCTGGGATTGTGGGTCGTGTATTGCAGTTTCGGGTTGGTGGTGTGTTAGGTGTTTTTGTTGTGCTCTGTTTGCCAGTTAGTGCTCTTGTGTCTTGGTAAACTGTGGAGAGCGGAGTGTCATTTGTTAGAAATGACGACATGTTTCTACCATGCTTGCCTATGTCTCGTCTGATCGAGGTTGTGTGTTGCTGGTTGATCTGTTTGCCTGTATGATTTTATGGTGATTATTTGTTTTACTAGCTGCTTTAGAATGTTGTCATTATTGTTTTTGATTGGATTGTTCTGTGTTTTTGCCTTGGTTGTTGTTGTTACATTTATACAATTCATTAGGTTTTATTTGTTGTTTTATATTCTTTTTTTTTGCCCGAGAAGCACTTGCAGCCCAGCAGTTTTTTTGTTTGGAAAAGATGGAACAAAAAAAAAAAAAAAGCCAAGAACAACACAAGACAGGAAATTTGTGGGAAAAAAAAAGACATGCGTTTTTTTATTTGCAAGTTAGCTTCCTTTGTTTTTTTATTTTTTTCATGAAACGTTGCATATAAAAACCTGGATGCATGTGTTCTTCAGTCATATTGAAGTGCGTGGTAAAGGACTAATAAGACTATACCCAAAGGCAGAGCTTTGAATGTTTGGAAGAGTGCTCCGTTGTCAGTTTATGTGGATTCTGTCGGATCTTTGTTTTATATGATTGAAACTTCTTTTTTTTTTCGGGGAGTCGGGGAGGGGGGGGGGGGGGAGTAATTTTGGTGGAGTTTTTGGCATTGTAGATATTATGAGGGGGGGACTTTGATGGGGCGGGATATGGGGGATGGGGAATGATTGGAATCTTGCCCGTTGATCTTTTGGGGGGATTGGTATTTATTGGAGTAATTTATGGGGGATTAGGATTTAATTGGGGGGAGACCTTTTATTTATGGGGGGGAGGGGATATTTATGGGGGGGGGGGGGATATTTATTGCTGGGATGGATTGTGCATTGCTTGGGCATTTGATTCCAACTTGATAAAACAAATGCTCTTTCCATTGTGCATTAATTTGCACAGCTAGTTAAAAAACAGTATACATCTGATTAAATTTTTGTATACACTTGTTTATTGACCCCATATGTCTTGCATTACATTTTACTTTTTTTTTTTTTGCTTTTTTTTACCCTTTCCTTGCAAAAAAAAAGGTGACTGGGTATTCCAGAGTGACATGTTACTATTTTTAAAAAGATAGTTGGCTTTTGGGTTGCCTGTCTAAAAACTGATTAGCATGCGCTAAATTAGTGAGGCAGGGCAGATGAGATCCCTAATATAAAAGTATTTGTGAGTCAGAAAATATTCCACAGTTAACTGCATTACGGACGGGTTGATGAGCGTTTTCAGCCAGTGCTTGATTGAAGTGGTAGTGCAGAAAATTTGGGGGAGGTGCTAGTTTTTCTGTCCTTGTTCTTGTTTGCATTTTTGGCAACATCGGAGTTAGCAAGCCATGTATATTGTGCGTGGTTTGTTTGGTTGATTGAAGTATCTGTGTAGAGAGTTGTCTTTGATGAGGTTACTCCCCTGATTTGGCGTTTTGTGTTTGGCTGGGCCAGAAGGACAACATGAATTGAAATTGCTGATGAGAAAGTCAGAAGAGTTTTGGTTCGCATTCATGGTTAGAATGGCTACAGGGTTTTAGAATGGCTTTTTACTTTGGTGCCATCATGCACCACTCCACTTTTTTTTTTTTTTTTTTTTGAAGACAAAACAGAAGCGAGCCTTTAAAATTGTTCATCTAGGGTCTGCTGCAAGCCCTGGAGTGGGGGTATACTCAGACTAAGGGACACGTTCCTGCCTTGTTGTCAGTCGCCTGCATATACCCAGCCCTTGTAGCTACAAATGACCTAAGTTTCAAACAACACAGTTTTCACGTGTTGTTTTGGTTTGCAAAGTAGCGTATTACTGCATCATTACCTCCTAATCAAACGGTTTTGTGGGTGTGAAACATCCTGTAATTTTGGTGCTGGCAGCAGCTTCTGAGCTGGTTGTAAGGGGCTCAGAGTTGGTTTTTCGACTCTACATTTGCAGTCTTCAGATTGATTTTTTTCTTGGAAGCCTTTCACGCTAATTAGAAACGGTGCCTCTCACATGGGTTGAGTTTGCTAACAATTGCCACCACAGAGTTATTCCAGTGGCATTTCAATGAGAATGAGAAGTGGTACTGATCTTGCGTTTCTTTTCTTTTGTTTTTTTTTCCCCCCAGAAGTCTACTGATGTGATCAACAAAATACCAACCATTGTGCTTTCTATTTCATACAAAGGAGTCAAGTTCATCGATGGAAAATCGAAAGTGAGTGTCACTGTAAAGCATGTATTGTCAGAGGTACACCGTTTGTTTGTTTAGATCTGTTCAGTTGACTTTTGCAGAGTATCCGCACGTATATGTACTTGGAGGGTTCTTTACAGCATTCTCTGATGCAGAAGAACATGATACAAATTCACACGTAACAAAACATAAGGGTTGTGACAACTACATGGTGATGTGTGCCTTTTTATGCCTTTTAAAGTTTGTATGGTTAGGGGCATATCTCTATGGATAGGGATGGGTCCTTATTGTGATTAAAGTTTTATGTATGTAAAAGGGTGTATCTTTCTGACGATAAGATTTTGAGGTATGGTTTGGAAAGAGTGCTTCGCTAATAAATTGTGGTAGACACAGTGGCGTATGCATTCATGTTTTAATGTTTAGAACAGAAAGGCTGTTTTTTTAAAAATCCAAATGTTGATATACAGATAAAGATGTATGCTTTGCCAATGTTTTGATGTACAGAAGGGGTCTGTTCTCCTGTTGATTACATTTTTAAGTGCAGGAGGGGAGGTATGTGCTTACGCTTATGACACATTTATTTATAGTAGGGATTGTGTGCAGATGCTAATTTTTAGATTGTGAACGATTTATGTACTTGTCATTATTTTTTTTTTTTATGGACAAAAAGGTGTATGTGATTTTTCTGATTTTTTTCCTGATGCACTGAAAAGGGCATAATGGCAAATGAAATTTTGACGTACAGAAAAGGGTGTGTGTCTACATTAAGTTTTGATGTAGTGAAACATGTGTGTTCTTATGCTAATCACATTATGCAGGAAGGGGCATGTGCTGGTCCTTTTTGAAATTTGATTTATGGAAAGGGGCATTGCCGATTCCAATTGAAATGCGATGTATAGAAAGGGGTATGTGTTCATTCTGAGCATAATGCAGAATCTCCGTTAGTGGTTCTCTGTATAGCAACTTGCTCCTTGAAATATTGTAGATTCTCAGATGGATCCTTTTTGTTTCACTTATGATACTGTTTTGGGCTTCTGTAGAACAATCTTTCCTCATTCTGAGCAGTGTCCGACTTGTCTGTTACGTTTATAATACAAATTTTTGCGAGAACCAGTTTTCATAACAGCCCAGTCCTGACTTGACTTCATGTTCTGGCCCCGTCCTGTGGACTTCCAGATAAGTCGGTTTAGGCACTTTTTTTTTTTCTGCGGCACAGGATTTTGAGAGAAGTGAAACTTCTTTGATTGAGGTGGTGTGGTCTAACTAGCAGTTTGATCGTTCTTCCATGCATTAACACAACTACCACATCATGATAAGTTTTGCACATATTCATGGTTTGTGAATGAGGCTTTATGGTTGGTCTGCTTCCTGGTAAAGACTGCTGCCTACAGAAGTAGAATCTGCTTTTGGTGTTGAATATCTGCTAAGAAAGGGTTTTGTGCTGATGCTGATGAAAACTGTGATGCATAGAACCTTTTGAAAGAGTACGCAACCATTCAGAATAAACTGCACTAGAAGGGTATGTGCTGACTCGAGATCGAATTTTGATGAACGTAAACGGGGCACATGCTTGTGTGTGAATTCAATTGTGATACACACAGAAAGGGTAACTGCAATCTTTCTTTATGCTTAGAAAGGATAATGTGCTCGTTGAGCATAAATTTTGATGTACATAAAGCAGTGTGTGCTTGTACAGAGTCAGACTTCTTATGAAAATAGAGAATGTATGCGCTCGTGCGAGTTGAATTATACTAAAACTGTTAATGCAGATTTGAAATGTTGATGAAGGGGGCGGAAGGGGGCGAAATGTTGATGGGGGGGGGGGGGGGGGATGTGGTTGAAATATTGTAGATTCTCAGTGATCCTTTTGTTTTCACTAGATACTGTTTTTGGGCTTCTGTAAACAAGCTTTCCTCATTCTGAAAGCAGTGTCCGACTTGTCCTTTTACGTTTATAATACAAATTTTTTGCGAGAACCAGTTTTCATACCCGCCCAGTCGCTGAACTTATGAAAATGTTCTGGCTGCCACCCCCCGACTGGGGGGATAGTCGGTTTAGGCACTTTTTTTTTTTCTGCTGCACAGGATTTTGCGAGTGGGTGAAACTTCTTTTGATTGAGGTGTTGTGGTCTCACTATCATTTTGAAGGGGGCGGAAGGAGGGGGGGGGGGGGGGGGGGGGGGGGGGGGGGATGTGCGTTCACACAGCAGTTGTCCCTGGAAGATTGTCCCTCACACAGTCGTTGACTGGAAGCTACCCTGGGTGTGCAGAAGGGTGTGTGTGACCACGAGATAGCCAACATCTTCTGTGCCTGCCAGGACGGGGAGCACATGAACTTCTTTGCCTACGTGACCAAGGACAAGGAGACCAGCCGGCATTACTGTCACGTCTTCAGTGTCAGGAACAGGGTGAGTGGACAGCATGAAGCTTTAACTCTTTCATCCCCACAACCCGGATTTCCGGTTTGCAGAAATCCTACCCTTCCTGCAGCCCAGCAAGCTGGGCAGCACAAAATCCCTCCTTTCCTTCCTGCTGCCCGGAAAATCTGTTCTCGTGGAAAGCGCTTTGAACTTTGCGCGAGTCACGTCATTGGTACACGTCATGACCGGGTTGCTCATGTGACCGTGTTTATGAGTGGAATGGATGCCAGACAGCCCCTGCAGTGTGGGAAAGTGGTCGCCGCTCTATTCTGTCCGGTTTGCTGCTGCATGCATGGCAGTTCTCACTTTACACTTCTTTTTTTTTTTCCCTCTAAATCCAGGAAAGAAGGGAATACTCATATTATAAGAGTCTAGGAACAAGAGGAAGTAATGGCTCAAAGAAAAGTAGGAATGAAAGAGTTAAAGTAACTCTTACCAGTTCGCTCCCCTTGATCATCAAATGTCCGCATTTGATGCTAAACCCTCGGGTTTTTTTTTTTTTCATTGTAAATTTGTGTGGTCAGATTCTACAGATTTCTTTACAAATGCATATTTTGATATCTGACATACTTTCATTCATAATTTTTTGTTGCAATCATAACCAGTTTGGCGAAGCACTGGTAAAAGTTAGCTTGTCATGTGTGCATACATATCAATACATACTGTACATGTATGGATATATGCCTATACAGAGGTTAGAAGCATATGTGCTTTGTGTGTGTGTGTGTGTGTGTGTGTGTGTGTGTGTGTGTTTATATGCATTTATCTCAGTGTGCATGTTACTGCACAGTTAGATTGAGATGAAAAAATAATCCAAACATTTAGAGAGCAGCTTAAACCTCTGTTCAACTGGATACGTCCCGCTCCTTTCCCTGTAACAGGAAAAAGGTCTGTTATTATGAATGATATTTCACACCACATGAAAATTCTGTGCTAGTCATTTTTCCTTCACTTTCTTTGGCTCTTTCTTTGTGCGGCGTGATCGCAGATGCACACAACACACATACCCCTCTGCATTTACAGAAATTGGGATGATTTGTATTCGTCCTTTGTAGAAAAGACACTGACTTTTGGTGATAAGTACACCATACTAATTTCAGAGTAAACAGATCAGAGTGAGACCCTAAACGCTGTTCAGAGTGGACAACAGCTGTCCAGTCCTGTGTCTGGCTGTACGGGACTTGTCAGTGTATTTTTGTGTCACCAGTATGTGTTACCAGAATGTTTTACAACTTTTCCTTTTTTATGACCTGAGGATGAAAAATGTGGCTGAAAGCCCGAATCCCCAGCATAGCATGGTTCTGTCTGCCTTAAGGACGTCCATAGTTCAGCCGTTTGTAACAGGGCACTGTGGCGCCAGGCTCCAAGGAGCTCGGTGTGGTTGGATGGGTTATAATGAAACTGAAATCAGCTGCATTGGTGTTTGCATTCATAGACACCTAAAGCCTGGACATATATCCTGTGTGTTATGCATATTTACACAGAAGTGTACGAAAATTAACTTCATGACTTCAGCCATATCCATATTAGAAAATTACGACTTCCAGCCACAAGAAAATTATGAACTTCAACCATACCTGTACTTGCAACTATTGTTTTAACACTGAAAATCTTGGCTCTGCCGAGAGCGTTACAAATATAGAGTTCTGTTCCTTGTCAGTTGCTGGGTTTCAAACAAGCAGACAAAGATCCAGATTCTCCACTAACATTATTATCTGATTGTTTCCTTAGTTGTTTTTATGTTTAATGTTCTGTCAGATATAACTAGTTGACATTATAACTACAACAGAGTTTACGCTTCCTGTTGAGGGAGGTAAGAGAAGACGCAGTTGCAAACATTACCAATGTTAAGATACGTGTCATGTTTTTTTTTTTTTGTTTTTTTTTTTTTTTTTAAATAGGAACTGGCAGGGGAGATTATCCTGACTCTTGGCGAGGCCTTTGAAATTGCATACCAGATGGCTCTGAAGGAGAGGGGGTGGGGAGGAAGAGGAGGAGGAGGACAGCTCACAGCTTGAGCCGCCGCTGAGTCAGAGAGTGACCAGGACGATACCACCTCCATGTCTTCCAAAGCCTCTATCAGCACTGTATAGCTAGGGGTAAGGTGTGTGTGTGTGTGTGTGTGAGAGAGAGAGAGAGAGAGAGAGAGAGAGAGAGAGACAGACAGACAGTGGAACCTCCACAGATAGTACTGTATTTCATGCTGCTGTGTTTAATTTCTTGTCTTATCACACTTGTTCACATCAATTGGAACTGCTGTCGTGTCTAGAAAGACAGCGTGCTTCAGTACAGTTTTCACCCGTTGTTTTACAGATGTGCGAGTTCTTGTTTTGCTATCAAAAGTGCATTTACTTTGAATGTTGCGAGGGAAAATCCAAACCTGTTTACCAATACGATTTCACCATGCCTTGTAGATGTTCTGAAGAAAATACAAAGAATTAAAAAGAGGAAAGTAAAAGAAAAGAGTCGAACAAAAATTCTAGCGGCAAGATGTTCGAGTGGTAATCACACTTGTGGAAGTGTAAGCATGGTGGGGGCTTTGACCCAAGGTGGACAGGTCTTTTCTAACTTTCCGCGCTGAAAATCACTTCAGGCTGTATCTTCTTGGACAGCGCACCCTGAAACATGAAAAAAAAAGAGAAAAGGATGATGAGAGAGCATGAATTTGTGCCAGAATAATGCTGATGAATCGTGTTTGAAAGTTATTTGTGTTAGAACAAACATTAGGTGGCTACTGTCTTGGAGAAAAAAAATCTCATCATGTGTGATGGCAAGTGGAAACAAAACAAAAAAATGCACCCCCTCCCCGCCTTCAGTCTCCGCTCTTTGGAGAAAATAATGTTCATTTTCGTTGATAAATACGCCAATAGCAGTTTTAGCGTAAGCAAGTCAGAAAATCATGTGTTGCAAAGAGTTTTTAACCATGTGACAATTGCATGCTTCACACAGGACCTTGGATCATGGTTTCTTTCAAAAGAATAGGACTCTGTCCAGCGAGTGATTCTCACATCATTGTTTATGGTGTGGTGGAGATGGGACAGGGTGAAAAAAACGGGGGTTTGTCCAGGCCTAGGCGAATTATTGATCATTTCACCAGCCCATTGTCAGTGGGCTTGTCACTGTGGTATAGCCATGGGTGAAGTGTCAGGTGTGCATAACACATCTTCTGGTATAGTTCAGTGTCCTGGATTTCCCAGAGTGAATGTCTGAAGGTATATTTATGCGTATTTTTATACATGCAAGTTTTTCAAGGGCATTATCAGTATACATAGACCTGTTGGCCTGTACAATTTTGTCCATATTCAGCACCAAAAAAATTTGTAATATGGAAATACAATATTAGTAAACACAATATGAAAAAGAACTTGGCAAAACACAGGGAAATATCAAAGTGTTCAGCCCATTTGTGTATTAATCTTAATTCGGCTTTAAGTCGGCTAATGATTAGCACGATTAGGTCAGTTGTTTATTTCAGGAAAACAACTCACACGTTGAAGTTTGTTATTGTTTAAATCCATCTATGCTAAGATGTTCATTTAGGGAAACTTGACAGCTGTGTTTTATCGCTGTGTAAACTGCTAACATTCAGCAATTTACGACAACCAAAAAAATGACCAGTTTTTTTTTTTTTATTGAATTGATCAGTCCAACATTTTTGCCATCTTCAGTCAGAATCTTCATTGGTCAGCTGTTTCATAACTGAATGAATGAGGCTCCATTACAGGCTTGGAAAGTCAGGAGATAACAAAATTACAACTTTTTAAGGTGGCTTTGGCAGTGTTGATGTCCAAACATTTCCGTGCATGATAAATTCATTTCTATACTGGAGTCACGATGAAATGGATCCCTGTCTTCCTCACAGTGTATGTTAAAAAAAAATTCGTCACAGTTTGCGTGAAATGCACGCCAAAGCTGCTGCTTTTGCCTCTCGATAAAACTTTGGCGTCCTCCATTGGAACGGACCTATCAGTACAATTTTCTGTTGTATTTCGGAGACATAGACAGCTGAAAATGTGTGACCATATATACATCCTTGTTCTGACTGGAACAAATTTTTCAGTGAGGTGCGCTTGTATGGTTAGACCAAAATGACTGGCCCAGTTCCCTATACATGCTTGGGTGTTTCTGTTGCCTACCCACCTATTATCTTAAAAAATGAATACATTTTAATATCATTTTTTTAATTGGTCTTCAGCCACCTTTCTCCCCTCCCCATCCTTCTCACAGCTGTCCACCTTTTGCTAATCAAGGTTTGTACCAATGTTCGGAGGAAAATTGAACTTTCGTAAGCAATTGATCATAATGATAATCATAACAACAACAATAATGAAAATAGTTATTGGAAAAGATTTGACTGAAAACTTCGGATTTGTACAAGGAGCAAGAACATGGATAGACAGAGTGTGTTTTGTGAATTAGACACATAGATATATATGTATCTGTATACATCTCTGTCTTTATCTGCACTGTTTACCTATCTATGTACACACACACACACACACACACACACACACACACACACACACACAGACAGACAGACACACACACACAGACAGACAGACACACACACACACACGCACGCACGCACGCACGCGCGCACACTCGCTCGCTCACTCACTCACACACACTCACTCACACTCACTCACTCACTCACTAATGTATACTTACAGCTGGTGTTTATTTTACAGGTGACAGAACAAGTTGTCCCATCTCTTCACAAGGAATCTCAGCATCTGTGATCATGGGTTATATAATCACTCAACCAGTCATTTCACATTTTTGTTTGAATCTCACAAACATTTCTTGCCAGTGTCTTCATTAACAACGTTGCGTGTAAATATTTTAATGTGTCTTTAATTAAGTATCTGTCACATATTTCCTGGTCTGATTGGTGTATGTAAATGATCGTAAACGTAATGTTTTAAGGTTTGAGAGCAGTCTGATATGTGGGAGTGATGCTATTGCTGTTGGGGTGTGGAGAAGGGTGTGGAAAAAAGAGAGAGAGAGAGAGATTCAAAAAGAGTATACTTCGCATCGTACTTATCCGTCGTCTGTACAAGTGAAACATGTGACCAGTTCAGGTAGATCCTGTTTGAAGACTTGGTGTGCCTTCCTGTCTGTGTCGTCCAAGACTGCTGCTTTCTTCATCAACAGAAATCTCGCCCGCCCACCCCCCAAAAAGTTCGCTGCAGCAGCTGAAATCATTGGCGTTGTTCGGGAATGAATTTGATTGTTCCCTGTTATTGGCTGGAATGAGTTTTTGGACGCTCTGTGGGAGTACACTTGTGAACAAAGTTTGTCATGGACTTGGTGAATAGATAGCCCGTTGGGTCTGCGCAGAGAGCAGTTGTGAAGGATTTTTGATACTGCCGTGTTACTTGCCTAGTCTGGTCTCTTCAATTCTTTCATGTTTGTAGAACAGAAAAAAAAACTGCTGCTGGGTTAACTGTCTTTTGATGACCTGTCTGTAGGTGGTGGGATGACAAGCTGTTCCTGTCCGCCATACAGCAGCTAGGTGAAGGCAGTGAAAAAAAAAAAGTTCTGAAGTTTTCCCATATACAATGTTTAGTTTCAGGTGTAAGCTATTTAGCTTCGATGCACGGCAGTCAGTATCAATATTTCTTTTTTTTTTTTTTTTCTTCAAAAGGTCAAAACAGCGTTTTAGTATTAGCTGAAGGGTATTTTAAAGCATGTTGAATGAAATGTTCATATGGAACCCTTTTTGTTGATACCTGACAGTGGGCTTTTGTGGTTTTTTTTTTTATTGAGAGTTGGAAAATGAAGTAAAATTTCATCCATCATCAAAGGAAAATAAATCTTTTATATGGCTTCCATAGCTAAAGAATAAATACGCTTAGAATACCCATTGAAATACTAGTTTTTGTTTATAACATTTCCTTGTCTACCTGCATTAGATTTGCCATCTGTCTGTTGACAGAGGGCATCCTTAGATTGACGCTCACAGACAGTGGCCTCATGACTTGGCAGTTAATGTCTTTGGTAAAGGGTTTAGCAAGTGGGGTTCTGACCAGAGCCAACGCCGCTGGACACCACCAGAGGGAGCTGTCTGCAGTGTCTCATTTTGGTGGGTTGCCTTATGATGACTTTTGATAACTGCTCCCTGTGGATCGTAGTGGTAGGACTGGGACAGGACACAATTTGAACATGGTTAGGAACGGGGGAGCTGGTGTGAGTGACCTTCGAATAATGCCATTTGGTGGGGGGGGGGGGGGGGGGGGGGAATGGGGGGGGGGGGGGGGGGGGGGGGGGGGGGGGGGGGGGGGGGGGGGGGGGGGGGGGGGGGGGTTTGGGGGGGGGGGGGGGGGGGGGGGGGGGGGGGGGGGGGGGAACGTGGGGGGGGGTTGGGGGGGGGAGGGTGGGGGCGGGGTGGGGGGGGTGGGGGGGGGTGGGGGGGTGGGGGGGGGGGGGGGGGGGGGGGGGGGGGGGGGAAAGGTAAGACCCAAGGCCTTCTGTTGTTGTTGTTGGTCAGACCTTGTCCTTGTTCAGATGCTAAAGGAGGTAGTTCTTAGCTGCCTTGGACATCACCATCATCTTTAAATACAGCTGTTGTGTAGAGATCTGTCACCTGATCAGACTCTGTCGTCATAGCCAGTCGTGTGGAGCTCTAGTGTTTGTCATTGTTCCGTTCTTTAAGGCCTCATTCCACAGTGCCTGGTGCAGATCTGTTCACCTGTACGGTTTTTGCCGTATGTTTGTACACATGTTTTGTGGCAATACGATTATTATGACAAACTAAAAAGATACATCTTGGGGGGGGGGGGGGGGGATTCTGGAGTTGAAGTTCTTGAGTGGTAATTGCACTTTTAGAGTCTAACCATGATGAGGCTTTCGCCAGAGAGCAACAACTCTTGCTGACTTCTGCATGCGAAATAAACATTAGGTTGTATCTGTTGCTTCAAAAATCGAAAAATCTGGTGAAAGAGCATGAGCTCGTGTGAAAGTATGCTGATGAATCAGGTATGAAAGTCATTTGTATTAGAAAGAAAGAACCTATTTCACCGTAGTTTATACAAGATCAGGTGGTTACAAGGGGAAGATAGTTCTCTGGTGTGATGGCAGGTACCTCACGCCCCCCACCCCGCTTTTACAGAAATTTGGAATTTGTATGTACTGAAGAAAATACTCTCATTCTTGTTGAAAAGTACACCAACAGCAATTTTAGGGTGAACAGTCTGATAGTTACTAAAAAATGTAGTATTCCACTGCTTTGATACAAACAGTCCATGTTTGCCGCAGTGTGGTTTATACTTTCTGGTTGAAGTACTCCCTATTTTTTTTCTTTTTTTAAGAAAAAATTCTCTTATTTTGGATTAGGCATACTTCCAGTCAAATTCCAGGTAAACAGGTCTGCTGATGGAATCATAGGGAGACTGCCAGTACTTAATTTTCGATCAACTCAAGTGTTCCGCTCTGGATTGCTTTCCATCTTGTTGCAGGCAGATGTAGGTATAACGCAGTACTGCCAGAGTGCAGAGTGGCCCCCCCCCCCCCCGATGATCAGTTTGGAAGTCCTACCTGGTTGAGCAGATGAACAAATAGGGTAACTCTTGCTCCCGTTGTGAAATAAATACACGCCCATAACTCCAAACAAATGCTGCTTACGACGTAGAATCACCCAGCAGAAATGATAACACAGAACACACAGAACAGGCAAGAAGACATCCCCGAGAGGATTTTTTCCCCTGTGCTGTGGTCGCTTTGCGTTTTTTGTTGTCTGCTTGGGACTCGATGTGAAGGTATTGTTTATCATTCCTGTTGATATTTTGTCACTGTAAATTTTTGTTATTGTGGAGTCTCGTGTTTATAAAGTGGGTGTAAAAATGGCTGGAAGTGTATAACCAGGACGCAGCAAGCAGATTGGTTGGAACATTTTTCGCTGTGTAAAATGAAATGTTTATTTCATGTTCATGCATTTTTTTTCTTTTCTTAACTTGCTGCCTATACAGCCCTGCAGAATTCCGACCAACACCATTTCATGGTAGCTCACTTGAGTTCTAAATCCGAAAAAAAAAAAAAAAAAAGTGAATCTCACACCTTTAACTCTTTCGACTTGCATAACTTGGGCAAAAATATTTTTTCCTTGAGCCTACATATTATTGAAGCTATTTGTTTTTCTTTTTTTTAAGCAGTGTTTTATCTTTGGAATCAGAAATTTCTCCGACATGAAGCTCTGTGTACTTTTTTGAAAGGTAGTTGCACTTACACATTCTTTTCACCAGCCTCTTGTCACTTTGTTTCATCATGCGTAACTGTACCTGAGCTTGTTTTATTTAATGGTCCGCTGGCTGCTGTAAACGACTGTTTTGGTCATGAGGCCACACACTAGTGGTGACGCTGCATCTTTTCCAAAGTGTTTATAGCACAGTGAGTTTTGTTAATGATCGAACATGCCTTTGAAGCTCTAGTCCCTGCTCGTGTCATAATTGCATATTACAGGGACAGATTGAACATGTAACCACTCAAAAGTGTATGGCTGTGACTCATTTGAACCCTCAATCTTGCTGATGATTTTGACTGAAACTTGGTAGTGAAATTTGGATTTGAAACGAGATCAAAGAGTGTGAGACTTTAAATGCTCTGGAAGGCGCTGTGTTTTGTTTATGAGTGTGTTGTGTTTGTGTTCATGTCAGAACAATCTTAAGTTACGTTTGCACACACTGGTTTCAGTCGGTGCGTTGGAGCCAGATCAGAGTATATGAGACAGAGATACTTCCAGAGGGAGTTTGGAGGTCCCCCACCAATAAGGGAAGGGTGAAATGTCCAAAAATAGTTTTGCTGGTGGAGGGGACGTCCAGAAATCAGGTCATAGCTCTCCCCTCCTCATTGGACCCTTGTGTGTATGTGTGTGTGTGTGTGTGTGTGTGTGAAATTCTCTGGGATTGTTGTCTGTATCGGTCTTCTCTGGGCAGTGGTTCATTATTCGATGTCTGATTCACTCTCCATGCCTGTCATGTTGCTTTCTGTCAGCTTACTGATTCAGGCAGTTTTTTTTTTTTTTCTCCAGCATTTTTCTCTCATTATTTACATATATCTTCCCAGTCAAAGTCCAAGTGTGTAAAGAATTTTGAAAGTCGCTGAGTCATGAATCTTATGTTGTTTGCAGTATGTGATGTCAAGCATACAAGAAAGAAAGTAGTACATTGACAGATCCCTTTGTACTGTTCATTCAAAGAAATCATGAAATCATCTGCTAAGCGTTGATTTCACTGTTCACTTCCAAATGCGAATGCTTGTTTGTAGTTATTTTGGAAAGAAATAACAGAAATTTTACCAAGAGTGTTAAAATAATGTGCATTGAAGTGTGTGTACAACTGCTGTTCATTTGAATGGATTCTGAAGTCAGTCTGGAAGGCAGTTTTTGGGGCACCCTCTCTGTTCAAAGTAGGATCAGTAGTGAAGGTTTTTGTTTCCTTTTTTTTCTGAAGCAAGGATTTCATATTAAACATGTTTGTTTCATTTTGAAATTGTAGATGAGTTTAGATTTAATGGTATCTTTTTTTGTTGTTGATTTTTGCAGACCTAGGTTTGTAGTTCTTCCCATTTGTTTTATGCAGTTAGAAATGTTATTGCGACAGAAGAATGAATAAACAGCACGATCACAGTTCTGTCATTGTAATATGCAAGGGATGAGGGTACGGATATGCATGCGCATTCGTATAGTGTGTGCATCACTAAATTGGTATATACAGAAAGGTGTTTTGTGCATGTTGGATTCCATGGGTAACACTAATGGGATGTTTTTATAGCACTTTCCAACACCTGAAAGCGTGTTACAGTATTGGTCAGTATTGTACAATACTCGAGTGGTTTGGCACACTCAGTGCTGGGCGCACGTCACTCCCCACATGCACGAATTCACCAGCCTGCATGTTCCTGTCTAGATGGTTCTGCTTCACAGCATGATTGTAATGAGTCTTTTGCTGGTGTGTGAGGTGTGCGCACATGTGTGCGTGTCAAGGCATACCAGTCCCATTTATCTTCCTACAGCTGATTTTACAAACAGTTTTTGAGAGTGTATTGATTGGGAAAGGCATTCTTTCCCCTTTGATTTTGTATTTTTTGTATCGTTTCTGTTTTACAGGCTTCTAGTGGAATGTTTGCTGCTTTTCAGTTTTCATGCTTTGAGTTTATGAGATACTTTATAAAATTCTCCATTCTGTTCTCTATTCCTGACTCGTCCATGTTCAGATTTCCTTGTGAAGAAATGTATTATTTGTCCCAATGGTTCTTTCCAGCCTTGCCCACACCACGTTTTTTTTTTAAAAAAGAATGCGCACTGCATGATAACAAGTCTTGCTCACAGTCATGGTTCTTTGAGAAGATGTATAAAAAAGAAGTGTCTTTTGATCCCTTTTTCCAGTGAAATCGTACAAAACCAGAAGAAGAGAGAAATTTGTTTCTCTAGTGTGTGTATACACTTCACATCCCTTTACTTTTTGGCTGTCCATTTCATTGTACTGCACCTGTAAACAGATTTCGTTTTTGTCAGCGCCTAGAACAGTAATGGCATCATATGATTTGCATGACGCTCTTCCGTTTTTGTA
This sequence comes from Conus betulinus, assembly GCA_016801955.1. Classification (NCBI taxonomy): domain Eukaryota; kingdom Metazoa; phylum Mollusca; class Gastropoda; order Neogastropoda; family Conidae; genus Conus; species Conus betulinus. Next base: position 517,628 of record JADBJO010000446.1, read on the forward strand.
TTCTGTGCGTATACAACATAGTGCCATATTAGTTTCGTGCAGTTTCTTTTGGCAAAGCTCAAAAGGCACCAGTTGCTACACCTCACCTCACAACTATGCTGTTTGTTGTCTCAAAGTTCATCGTCGTCATGTGCAAGTGACACCATGTGTGCCACCTTTGTCTCACCAGGTGTGCTGTGTACACGGGTGTGCTGTTGTGTTTAGTTTGGTTTGAAGTTAATGGAGAATTTCTGCCTGAGCTGAACTTTGTAGTTTAAAAGTGTATAATGAATTTTCTTATATTTATTCGACAGTTTTCACAACAACCTCTCTAACTGAACTGCGTAATAATAGTAAATAAATGTGGAATGTGGAATTGCTTAGAGGCATGGCTATGTGTGGACTGCTCTGCATTACTTGCGGAAACTAGATCAATTTTGTACATGTATTCATATTGTGAAACGAGTACAGTGTGGTGGGTTATACTAGTCACATTCAGTAGTTTCTGCACAGGAAATTGAAAAAAAAAAAAAAAAAAAAAAAAACTAAAGAAACTTAATTTCTAAGCCTTCTGTCCTGGCAGTAGGGGAAAACCTTTTTTTTTGACAGACTTCTTTTCATTTTAGTTCTTAGGAACCAATGCAGAATTGTCAAGGAGCAGATTGCCAGAAATTGAGGGCATTTTTTTGTTGTTGTTGTTTGTCTGATCAAATGTAGCTTGCACCTCCCACAGTGTGCTGACTGACTGTCCTGCTGTATTATTGTCTCCCATGTTGTTGTATGATTTTTTCATTGTGAGCAGCCATTTTGATTTTAAATGCAGGTCCGTTTTACCAAGGAAGACGGCTTTTTGTTTAGGATAATCTTTCTGCAGCCGTTGTCCTTTCCTGCACTCAGTTTTTGTGTCCATTTCTTAGCTTGTATGTTTGATTTTTTTTTCCTCTTTTTTTTTTTTTTTTTTTTTTCATTTTCTGTTCCCAGAAAACTTGTGCATACCTTTTGCGTTATGATCACCGTTGTTGCGATCATGGTATACATTGCAATTTGATTAGCTGTGCTGATTATTTTCTTTGATTACCATTAATGCAAAGTAGAATATTTTTTGTTTTTTGAATATGATTTAATACTTTCGTGTATAAAAGATGTCGGTCACGTTCGTTCTGTCATCTTTTCTGTCAGAAGATGACCGAACCAGTGTGTGATAATCGAAGTTTTGTCCCCTTTGTTCGTGTCAGCCGATGAACCATCAGAATTGTCTTCCTCTCCTGATTGGCTACTACTTCACACCATATGAGTATGTTCAACATCCACAATGTTATGTAGTTTTTTATCTCATGGAATTGGAACATTCAGCGTGCTTGCTTTTAAATCGAACAATCGTGTTTGCGTCCCGTACTTAGTGATGTCGCTGCAGGTATGTGTAGATGTGCATATGCTGATGATGGTACAGAACCGTTGTGCCAAATACAATTCATGTTATTTTGATTCCTTACGTGTGCGCACGTTTTCCTCCTATTCTGTAAGGACACATCGCTTTATGTCTGCAGAAGCTATAAGCACAATTTTTCTTCATTGAAGTAGTCTTTATCATTTGGAGAGGAAGATGTACAAAACAGGAAAACATCCTAAAAATCTTACCTTATTTATTTCAGCTGTGGGGGGTTGGTGTGGATGTATGGTACCAAAGCATGTTTGGGAAACCTTTATTGCTCTTAGACTGTATGAATACCTGTTCAGTTACAGGAAGAGCATCTCGTACCTATACAGTCAGTTATATATTTGTTCAAAGAGTTTATGAAACATCACGGGGAATATGCAGCCATGTAAGCAACTGTTTGTGTGGTGTTGACGGAATACCTACCTTTTGTATCCCTCGACTAGAACCGAGGTTCGCCTTTGAGATGTTAGATGACCATTTGTAATCCCACCTTCAGGTAGACACATTCCATGTTCAGGGATGTCACACACCTCTGTGTGTGCGTGTGTGTGTGCATGCATGGTTGCTTGCTGTACCCTGGGCACAGTGTAGATGGGAGTGACAAGGGATTTAACTGATGTGCAACAGCTTATGGAATGTATGAATTTTGTTGTTGATGATGCTAACACATGGAACCATGTTTTTAATCATCACGTGTTTTCTGGATACTTGTACCACACGAAAAGCGTTTATGTCTCTGGAACTTTGTATTTGATCAGTTCTGATGAAATTGTAGCGTGTGGACTTTGTGTGTCTACACATCAAAAGGGGGAAGAAATTATCTACCAGTTGTCCGTTGAACTGTTCGCGCTAATGATGCAAATCCTGGAGGACCCACACTTTTAAAGAGTGGTTATCGGTCACAGCTGTGTGGGTCCAGGCGGACCTGCACTGTCGTAAAAAGTAAACTCTTGATCACTGGAGTATTAAACTCTTTTTATGAGTATGATCCCACACGACATTTATGTAAATAATGCCAGTGTAAAGTATATTGATACTAGGAAACCCGCATAGTCATGAGCGACATCTGGTGAAGGTTAAGGGTCAAGGGTCTCAACTCGAGAACATGGTATGGGGATGAAATCTGAATCGATGCCAACAGTTGAAGAGCAGATGTCAAGTCTCGCAGGGCGGTCTTAAGGGAGGGGGGACTGAACCCAGGACGTTTTGGATCAAGGGTAGGTTTTATCCACTGAGCCACGCAATCTTAACCCCGAAGAAATTTTTGAGTGGAAGGAGCAGAGTGGCCGAGTGAGTGGATTGTGTGTGCAGCTATTTTGTACCGTTCAAAACAACTGTGAACCCTTTCTCATTAGACATTTCGATGTCCTCTGTCAGGGGAATGAAGCAATCCTTCGATTCTCTAGCTTTGTTGAATCACATGGCCGAGAGAAGGATTTTTTTTTTTTTTTTTTTTTTTTTTTTTTTTTTTGCTGTCCCAACCTCTGCAAACACCTCAGAGGCAGTGCACCCACGCCACTCATTCTAACATCCCGTCCACAGCCGCAGCCCCGGCACCCCACAAGGAGCAGTCAATGTCAAGTCGTCAAGAGGCAACCCACCAGAGGAGACACTGCACTGCTGTCAGGTCACTTCGATGGTGTTCAGTGGCGCCCTGTTCTGATCTAACACACGCAGGACACCACCTACTAGCCCCCTACTGATGACAATAATTGGTTAGTTGCGGAGCCGGCGTGAGTAAGCTCTCCCTCTGAAGGGCACCACCACGTCCGTCCAGCGACAGCCCCCATGGACTCTGATAGCGGTGATCCTGACGGAACCAAACCAAGACCACAAATTTGGAGAGGACGTTGAAATTGAGGTCACCATGAGAGCAGGGCATGAAGGGTCACAGAATTTGAGACCTTTTTTTTATGCTGATCGATGAGAATGAAGATGATTAAGATGATGCTACGGATTTCCATTTCGGTCTGAGACTACATGACAGGGCTGTACTCTATGCTTCCTTTCATAATATATCCCGGTGTCAACCAGGCCCGAGAGATACAGGCACCTGCAGTGTTGGTCAGGAAATTTGAGCAACACTCTCAGAAACCATCCATTAAGTGGATGAAACTCTACTGTGTGGTCCCAGTCTTCCCAGTTGAGTCCGCAGCAAACTCAACTCTGGGTATGAGCCAGTCGGGGCAGAAAAAACCCACATGACTCTGATGGGATTCAAACCCACGACCTCCCAGCCGGGAGTCCGCGATGCTAACCACTTCGCCAGTGGAGAGAAGGAAATTAAGGCAGATAAAAAATAATGAAATATAATCAGTTTGGTTCCTTACTCAGCTCCTTTCTGCATATTTGATTCCAACAAAGGTAAAGGTGATAGGTCAGAAGGCGGTATTTTTCACCCAATGTACCAAGACTAGTAGATTGGTAGGAAGCATCATAAGATTTTTTACACTGTGACCTTTTGACCTCGCATTGTTGGGTGTACAGTAGAGGTCAAAGACCAGCTCCTGTCCTGCGCAACTTGACAGAGGTTCTTAAAACGTGAATGCTGATTTAACATTGATAGTTGTTGGAAGTAGGAATAACATGAATAATCGGGGATCTGTTTTCAGAATACAAGCGTTGTTTTGTGTTAGAAATACCAAGGTAGTTGAATGCTCGCTTGATTGTGTGGCTAGAATGAGCGACCCCGAGACGTGCCAAAAACAAAAGCGAATGTAGGATCGTTGCTCATCCATCGTCTGATTATCATGCCTGGAGTGAACATTCATTCATTGAAATATTCATCATCCAGTAATATTTCATCATGTATCCGACCATGCCTACACTCGGTGTAAAACCGTATTTTGAGTGATCCCCAATGTCATACATGGTGGTTATTGAATTTACAGTGGTGACCATTTTCCCCTGAAACATTGTGTAATCAAAGAAATATCCATGTGCTTGGGTACTTATGTTTCAACATAATTGCACGTATGTATGTATATACATTACAGTTGTATGCCAACGAGTTTATGTGCATGCATTTCAACTAAGTCAACAGTAACAACTTATAAGTTCTTTCACTCTTTGTACATCAACATCCCTGTACACAGTCTTGAAATTCATACAGTCTTGTAAGTCATGGATAGAATTGTTTTGAGTTCAAGTACTTTTCTGATTCTAGTCATTTGTGCAGATATAGTTCAGCCTTGTGTTCCTGTACCCCAGTTTTATTGTCATTTAAGAAACGTGGGGAAAAGCTGAAAAGCATGTTCGTGATGTGTTTCAAGCATTGGTTTTAAAGTGTGTTGTCCACTGTTGAATTGTAGCCACTCCCTCTCAGCTGTCCCAGCGTTGTTGAGTGACATTTTGTTTTTAATTTTTGAATGGGGGTAGTTGGTAGGCTTCAGATGAAGTCAGTTTCTATGTTAACGCAACATAAGGGTATGCTTGCATGCATTTTTTTTTTTTTCAAAAGTAGTTCATTGCTATGGATATAACTGCAGAGAAGAAAAACGGGCTGCACTGCGCAAAATTTGGATGATTACTGGGCATTGCCGACAGTATGTTGTCCAGTTTGTTGAGGGATTAGAGGGATGGTGGAGTAACATTCTTTAAAGTGGGTCATCGGTTGAGTTTGGAAAGAAAGAAGAAAACAAATGCCCGCAAATATGTTTTGCTCTTCACAGTTAACTTGCTAGAGGCATTCAGTTTTGGTTTTGTTTAGGAAGACATTCGATTTTAGAGTAGTGTACATATGAAAATTAAAAGCCTCAACATTGGACTTTAAAGAATGAATAGATGATGTGTCGTCAAGGATTTGCTTTACTTTGTTGTGCAATTTGTTTTCTTTATCAGCATGTTTCTTACTGTTCTGTGGAATGCCATGACCTGAATGTTTAGAAAGGCTGTGTTTTGATTACCGTTTTCACAACGAAAACTGTAAATTACCCAGAAGGAATTGGTGATCATTGCTATTTTGACACTTCAAGGTCAGATAACCAGGTGAAAGAATGAAAACCAACTTATGACCCAGTGGGAGATAGGGTAGTTTTATATGGAATATCTTTGCAAAACGGATTTTTTTTTTTTTGTTGTTACAATATCTACAACTGGTACAGTCATATTTTATTGTGATAGAATTGGGGTGAAGGGATATCTTAGACTTTCCAGTATAGAGTCAATGGTGCATGTTGAAGGCATTTGCAGCTTACTGTTGATGTGATAAGCTCTGCACCAGCCTCCTATTCACGGGGCTGGCTGTTCACCACTTCTCAAAGGCTCTGAGGGACACGCATGGTGACCTAAAACGCAGGCAAAGACTAAGTTTGCAGTGGACTGACTTTGCTAAACAGTTGACAACCGAGTGGCAAAGGTGTGTAATCCAGCGAGTGGCCCAGCCAGTTGTGCAGTTCTGTCCGTAGAGCTCGAGGACCGTGATGCCCAAACGTGGTCAGTGAGCTGCGCCAGCAAACCGGAGTTCAACACGCACAACAAAAATGCAGATGGAAAAGATAGCCGAGCTGCACCATCCAACGGGACTAAAGAGGTGGGGCAAGGGAGGCCACCCAAACGGGACTTTAGTAGAGCTACGTCTAGTTTAGGATCTAGGGCAAATCTGATCAAAGAAGTCGTCCCCAAAGTGGATTCGCATGCACTTTGAACCTAACATATCCAAGCACTTTTGGAATAACGTTTTTTGGCATATGTAAAATTTTGTAGACAAATTGAACTGAAGGAGGCTTGTCCACCGATACTACAGTAGTATGCATTGTATGTTTTTGTTACCGGAAAATTCGCTCGTACATGGGGTGGAACCTCTAAATCTCCAACTTGGAGATAAACGGTTCGCCCCCAAATTTTTTTTTCAGCTGTTCGTACACCGGGCGTTCCAGCCCCTAGTTTTTTTTCAGCTGTGATTACATGGGGCGTTCCAGGAAGATTTTTTCTGATACACCCTACTTTGAACATTCGTCTGAAACTTTCTCGTACCATGGCGTGGAACCTCGATGTGGATAGGGCCGCCTACTCTCGTACACTATGTATCCGTTTTTCTGCTACTTTACCGGCTCCTAAAAACAGGCACACAGTTATATTCATATTTTTATTTCCATCAATACCGATTCTTGCCATTGTGCCTTCGAGACTGTTTCACTACTCGTTTCACACTGACCAGCGTAAATGATGTCTGATTCATCTTCAAAAGGGGTTGACGGTCTTCAACTATTTCTCATTCCTCATGATTACGTCAGTGTAGGAAGAGGTTCTGATTCCTACAACTGAAGACGTCTGAACCGGCTTTCTTCATAGGCGGGCTGTTAGTGCCGACGACTAGTATGGTGTTTTTTCTGCTGTGACCGCTCACTCACCACAGGCTAAGACTGGGTCGCGTTTTTATCCACTGAGTGATGTGCCTCCGAGACTGTCACTCAGGTTTCCTGACCAGCACCGTGGATCAGAATCTCACGGGCCTGGTTGACGGTCTCAAATTCTGTCCTCTCCACGTTTGTAGCTTGGTTTGATTCCGTCGGTGTCGCCTGTGGGTTCCCTCTTGACTTGATATTGACTGCAACGGGGGGGGGGGGGGGGGGGGGGGGGGGGGGACGTCAGCTGCGTGGGTGCAGTGCCAATGAGATGGCACACAAGATGAGACAACACACAACTCGCGTTACTGAACTGCTGAAAAGGACGTAAGCTCGAATAAATATCGCGCAAGAACGATAGCAACGGCGACGATTGCCGTCTTCGAGTGAAAATCGCAGTTATCACCATTTCCTTGTGAATATTTGAATATTGCAGTTAAGTAAATTCTCATTTAGGGCTTTTTCCCACCCTCTAACCCATTTCCTAAGTTAGTCTTTCATTGTGGTGTACAGATATTTCAAATGTAATGTTTGATTATTTTTCTCTTTGTCCGATGTGGGATATTCCAAAGCATGTTGTATCGACTTTTCAAGGTGCCGGTTCGTCATGTTTTCAGATCATAATAAAAACAGTATTGCTTGGATTTCACTTTGGGAATCCCGTTTTTCTTTTGCGAAGCTTTCATGCATGCGTGAGAATGGTCTGTGTATTGTACGTGTGTATACATACGTGTCCACACATAAAGTGTATGTGTACATGTAATAACAGACGACCCACACATATGTACACTATGGGCTATTATGTATTAGCAGAGCATGAATAAATACATACATGCATGTGAACAGCTTAATTTCTTCACAATGAAATCCGAGCTGCAATCATCAGGGACAACGCTATATATAGTCCATGCTTGTGTTTTCTTTTACCCTGTCAGAGTGTAGTTTATCTTGCCCAGGAAAACTCTTATTACCAGGAAGTTTCTTTCCCCTTGCTTACAGGCCGGCTGTTGTGGCACGGACCTAGCTCGCACCGACTGATTATTAGGCACTAAACTGATGCTGAACTCGTTTCAACTTTTTTTTGAAGTTGGTAATAAAAAAAAAGTTTTTTTTTTTTTTTTTTTTACAATGCCCTCAGGTAATTATTCCATATGTGCGGCAAGACCGATGGGCAATATCACCTCAACACCCTTTTCCAACTTTGTTTCTCCTCAGCCAGCTACCGAAAGTTTTCAACCATTGTTTTACACCCGAAATCTCCGATATCCTTTCGAAACCGGAACGTTTGAGCTGCCCTCATTTGGCCGAGTCTCGTCCCAGACATCATGGTCCTTTCTAACTTTGGTATGCTCCCCTCTGTCGCGCGCCGCAGGACCTTAATGTTAAGAGCAAAAACCTACCACTTGCCCTCGTGATCCCCATTCCAACGCCATTTCCGACCGTCTGGAGTTACTCCCAACCATTTACCCACCATTGTTGATGAAAGTGTTTATTGCCTGGCCGTCCCCATCATCTTTTAAGACTGCTGTGATCAAACCCTTGTTGGAAAAGTCGTCTTTGAAACAAAAAACAAAATTATACAGAATTATAGACCAATGTCAAACCTGTCTTTTCAATCTTAAGTAATTGAAAATGTCCCAGTTTTTTATGTAAATTTTTATTTCATTACTTCTTACATGCGCTCTCTGCTTGCCCTAACCAGTCTGCCTGCCAGTCTCGCATAACACAGGAACGGCGGTCACCAGTGATATAATCCGTCTGCCCTTGATTGGGGTGATGTATCATTACAGACTGTCCTCGAGTCACAACATTTGACTACATTGATCATCCATTACTCAGCACGCTGCACGATCAGTATGGCATTTGTGGAGTACGCTTGTCGTGGTTCCAGAGCAACTTGACATTCTGCACGCAGTCGGAAATGATTTTTTTTTTTTTTTTTTTTTTTAGTCTACAGGGCTCTGTACAGGATTTCGTCTTATGAATTCTGTACGCAAAGCCCTAATACACTAATTAGAGTAATGAAAGCAACAGATTCGGACATACATAGTCTTGTTCAGGCAAGACAACATTCAAGACAATAACAACGAAGGGCGAACTGACAGAATGAATTTCTGTGCGGCCAACTTAGGAATAAACTAATCACAGAACAAGCGCAATGCGTTTTGACTTATTTGATCTTCAGGCAAGGCAACATTCAAGACAATAAAAATGAAGGACGAACAGCTGGCTGCAGCTACAACCATTGCCCGTAGCCACTGCCTCAAGACAGCTTTACATATACCCACAACCACTGCAGCCAAATCAGGGAAGGAAACGTATCCAGACTACACAGAATAGACCTCACAGACCGGTCTCCCCCCCACAAACTTCCAAAAAACAGATCTGATTACCACCTCTGGGCACACCACTACCTTGTTCATCTGCATCTCTGACGATCTCGCCCTCACCCGCGATGAATGATCAGTCTTGTCTAGAGATCTCAGATTCATTCTAATTCAAACTGCCACCAACAGATGTCAGGATACTGCCTTTAGTCGACAGATTTTTCAGGCAACTACGGTGGGTGTCTGAGCCTGACAATGTCTCCAAGCCCTCACCACACAGCTCGGGCATTTTCACCCGTATTTTCGAGACCACCGTCGACAGTTCTCCATCGGCCACCTTTTAATAAATCCAGGTAAGTCCAATCAAAATCAAAAGGCGCAGACAGGACATCTCCAGAATAAAACCTATCCGTCACTGACAAACAGCTCTGCAAACAGGAAGCGCACAGACAACTACCCGACAGAGACACAGTCGGGTACTCACTCACAGTATCATCCCTCCCCCAACACCCAAAACTCATTTGATCAGTCAAATCGGGAAACAAACACAACAAAGATAGTTGCCAAGGGAGACGACTGCCTGTTCCTTCTTCCGTCTGTCCCATGCATATGTGTAGATGCGCCTGTGCAAAAAAAAAAAAAAAAAAAAGGAAAATCCTTCCTTTTTTTTACTTTCTTGTATGTTTTCTTTTCGGTTTGTGTTTGACACAATAGGAATGCTAGCCTCTTACTCATTAATCGTTTCTGTTTCTTTCCAGTCACTATTATCATTACTAATACTACTACACTTATTGATGATAATTATCATCATCGTCCAATAGTAATCTTCACTTTCTATTCATTGACCATTTCTATCCTTTTCCACCAACTACTACTAAGACTACTTCTACAATTTTACTCTTACTCTTACTATTTTATTATTATTACTGTCATCATTCCTGATGTCGTCGTTGTTGCTATTACCATCATTATTATCACTACTATTATGCTTATAATGATTAGGTCCTATTATCACTAATCCCAGCACTAGACAAGGTTGTAGTAGCAATAGTAGTCAGACTTGTATACAATAAATTAGAGGAAAAAAGCGTGAGAGCGTGTGTCTATGTGGGTGTGTTGTCCTCTTACGCGCCCCCCCCCCCCCCCCCCCCGCCCACTCCCCCTTTCACTGCTCCAAATAATACTGTTAACCTTTCACATATTCATCGTCCCTATCCTTTTTCACCTGCTGTTGGCATTATTAACATTACTACAGTTATCCTCACCACTTTCTCCCTGCCCCAGTAGCACTGTTAACTTTCACTCATTGACCATCTCTGTTCCTTTCCACCAACTGTTACTATTACCAATATTACTTTTTATTATTATTGCTATCAATATCACTCATCATATCATTATCAGGACTATCATCATCATGACAACTCTCCCCCAAAAAAAACAACAAAAACCCCACCAACTTTACCATTCTTCCTACCTCAATATCACCATCACCATTATCATCATCACTAAGATTATTGTGACTACTACTACTACTACTACTAGTACTACTACTACTATCATTATTACAAAATCAATTTCTTTGCTAGTATCATCAATACAATTTGTTACAAATACATAACCGTTACAACTACTATATTTACTACTATCATTAATATTATCATTATACTTTTCAGTATTTCTGACATTCCAACCTACCACTTTTCCCAGCCTCCTATATCATCTCTATCGTTACTATATGGTTACAATCATGATTGTTAAAGCTATTAATGTACCTATTACAAATATCAATATACTATCAGATTCCATCCTTCTCATAATTTGTACCGTCCTCCTCTTTGTTCTTCATGTTCACCCCTCCTTTTTTGGTCCCTTCCCTTATTACTATTAGTACTGTTGTTATCATTCCTATTGGTATTTTTAAAAATTATATTTTGGTACCATCACTTTCATTCTTACTACTATTATTACTATTACCGTTACTACTGTTAGTGTTATAATCATTATTAATGATATTACCATAACTACCACTGTCACCACCGTCATCATCGCCACTAACACTGTTGCCACGACAACCAGGCTGTTCGTCAATCCTCTAACCCCTCTCCTTTCTCCCAAACTACAACGGTTATCACCAAAAGTGGTTGTAATCCTCTATTTCTTTGTTAATATTTTTAATTATTATATTATTATTGCTGTCAGTATTATCATCATCATCATTACTATTTTAACTCGCGTTGTCCCCTTTCTCTCGTTTTAATTCAACGCCCATCTTGCGTCGAATTTGACCAAGATAAGCGATTGTTCGTTCATCATTTTCATTGTCCTGAATGTTTCCTGAGGAAGACCTATGGGGTCGAAATGCATCGTGTTTTGTCTTGCGATTCATTTTTGCCCATGTAGTTTGGCGGCTTTATCTTAACTTTTTTTTAGATAAAAAAAAAACAGCCAAACTCATATTAAAGACATCTAACAATCGAACTTTCTGCCGACATCCTAAAATAAACAAATCTAACACATCTGGCCGACACATTGTCTCTGCTAGTAGCTGCCCTACAGAACACATCTCGCTGTATGCCGACTCTCTCTGGACCCATAATGTAAAGCCTCCTCACGCACCTCAGAGACATTATCCTCACACTCTACATTATGAACTTACTTCATATTAGATGCAGTCACACACTTCACTTCCTTCCCTCACTCACAATGACGCACTGAAGGCCCTGTCTTTCTTGACAAAAGGCTCCCAAACCAACAACACCCACCCACAACTACGCTAAAGACTCAGATGCAGTCATCGCCTCAACACTTCTGAATCCAGTGATCACATTTCTCGCAAATCAGTGGTGTCGCTATAGGAACTAAAACGGCACCATCCCATGCCTGTCTTTTTCATGGGACATCTGGAACACCGCCTACTAAGTTCCTGTACCGGCCCGACACCAGAGTTCTACAGAAGGTATACCGATGGGAGCCACGTCCATGCCAGAATACGACCTCTGCAACTTCTTCAGTTTTGTTCAGACCCTCAATCCATCCATCAAATTTACACACATCATTTCCCAGACAGTCCACTTCCTGGACATTTCCCTCTCCCTCAAAGACGGCGTGCTCAAAACCGAAGGCTTCTATAATCATGTCCACTGATGGGCAGTCATGTTTGGACGGCTCATCTTCCCACCACCCGCTCACAAAACGCAGCATTCCATGCTCTGGGTTCCACCGTTTGCACAGAATTTGCTCCGACGAAGATTCCACACTACAATCGGCCAAAAATGTTTGAGTTTTTCACCAACTGTGGATACCCCTGCACCATCATTAATGATGTTCTCAGTTGCACCGCAGCTATGTCCAGAACATTTGCATTGGAAACCCAGCCGACAAAAGACGGCCAGACCCACCGCTTGTCTCCTCTTCCACCCACAGGATCCTTATCAGACTGGTACACAGTAAAATACCACAAACCTGTCTTTGAGACCAAACCCATGATCACTTTCAGGCTAGACAGAAAAAAAAACCCTCGAAAGAGCTACTTGTGTGCTCCCATGTGAACAAAATCCCCACATTTACGTCACGTGGTACTTTTCCCTGTTCAAAACCCAACTGCAAAATCTGTCCTCTCACCAAGACAGACACCATCCTACTAGGCCCAAAAGGCTCATTCAAAATCAAACGCATATTCTCGTGTCAGAGCTGCAACATCGTGACTGCTGTCCACTGCGAACTGTGTGGTAAGACCTATGCAGTTGAGATATCCCAAACACAAAGGACGCATCTCTGAACACCTGACAACAACCGCTACCATCGACCCAAGCCAGTCGCTCTGCATTTCAACCATCCCTAATCACATCTGGTACTTTGGCAGACATAGGTGGTAACTTTTGATTATAGTCAGCAAGAATCCCACCTTATTGCCAGACTAAGGACCCTCAGCCAACTTGGCATCAACATCCAAAATGGCATGCCTCTATCCACCCGAACTACACCAGGCGGCAGTATTCTCCAGATATTTTCACATGACTCACCGTTTCCCTCATGTATCTATGCTAAAGCTTCTTTCCTTTTTCCCCCATCTCCACTTGCCTCATCAATCCATTCTTCACTCATTTATCTGTCCACATTTCACACATTTCTTAATTACACACACCCTCTCTTCTAAATATATTCATTTTTTTTCCCATCCCCTCTCTCTCTCTCTCTCTGTATGTATGTATGTATGCGTGTGTGTGTGTGTGTGTGTGTGTGTGTGTGTGTGTGTGTGTGTGCGTGTGTGCGTGCGTGTGTGGTGTGGTGTGGTGTGGTGTGGTGTGGTGTGGTGTGTGTGTGTGTGTGTGTGTGTGTGTGTGTGTGTGTGTGTGTGAGAGAGAGAGCACGCCCCCCGCCCCCTCCGTATTTCATAGTTCTGTTAGCTTTTTACTTATTGATAATTTCTGTTCTTTCCACCTATTATCATCATTGTATTTACTGCCATCAAATTATTCCATCAATATCATTAGCAACAGTATCACATTCTATTATTACTATTATCAACATCAGTAAGTATATCCCTTAGATTTCAACTTACTATCTTTCCAATTTTCTGTATCTTTATAATTCCCTGATTACGATCATGTTTATTATTCAAAAACCACTGGTATATTTCTTCGTTTCTATCTTACTGTTTCCCATTAATGGTACCCCCTCCTTCCTCTCCTCCGTCTTCTTCACTTGTTCCTTGTCACTGTCACTACTTTAGTGTTAATATCATTATTATTATTATTGTTACCATCGTTATCGTTGTTAATATTGTTATAATCATTGTTCTTATCATCATCGTGATAATCGTTTTTGCTACTGTTACCGTACTATCCTCCAACATCTGTATTTCCTTCCGTCAATATCGTTGCTATGATACCACAGTTACCCTCATCAACTCTGCTAGTAATATTTCTATGGGATGTACTGTACGCCTGCCTACCCACTATCTCGACCTGTCCGTTCATCATCGCTCACGGCCGTTAATTTGGAGAATGCACCTCTTCATTCACTACGCAAAGACAACGGAACAACCAACCGGAAACTACTCGCCACATCCATCAAAAGGCCGCATGTAAGAACGCGGTAAAATCGTGTTTCAGTGCAACACACTTTGACCCCTCCAGCCTCATTGTTTGTAACGCATTCGTTGTAACATACCATGACATGTTTACCTTTCCTATACTGCCTGTACGGTTTATATCGTTGTGAACGTGTGGGTTCAGGTTTTTCTTTTCTATATGCATTTCGAACGGATTATTTTGTATTCTGATGCTAGCAGTTTTTTCACCCCAGCCCGTTAGTGTTAAGTGCAAGTGGGATGTTCGATTTCTATGTATAGCCAAACTTGTTTGAGTTGTCCACTTTTAGTGAATCGGTATTGGTTTGTATTTTCTTCTTACAATTAAGTGAGCGGTTTCATGATATATACCCTTGATCTCATTCCAATTCAACTTAGAATATATATATGTATGTGTATATATATATATATATATATATATATATATATATATATATACCCGCCCACAGATGAGAGGGCTGCTCTCTATAAATTCACACATTATCATTGTATGCAATTTTTTGTTTGAAAGAAACGACAAAAAATGAGCAATATTTTCATTTGAATTAGTCGAGCACGCGCTTGCAGAGCACGGAAATCATAGCGAAACTTCCAAATTTGCGTCTGTGATCCTTGGCGTTATTGCCCTACGTGCACGGCATGAAACGACCCGAACCAAGCCAGTTACTTGGTCAAGATTGTCAGGGAGTATC
>JADBJO010000446.1:537500-557500 GCA_016801955.1 Conus betulinus
GTGACAAGCTCCTAGCATAACATTATCAGTCTCCAAAATCCCCCCGAAGTCGGAGTGTGACTGCAGGCCATGTGGCGGGGTAATCAAAAACGGTCACACACGTAATGTTCTCATCCCCAGCTGATGCATTTGTACCATAGTGTTCAAGTGCTCCGGCTGTTTGGATGGTCCCTGGAGTCTGTTAGCCAGGCAACGACAACAACAACAACAACAATGCATTCCTTGCTATGCTGATGCGGCTTTTGATGTGGTCTGCGCTGCCAAGCTCACCGACAGTGCTTACATGGTACGTGAAGCGGTCCGTTTGGAGTTTCTCTCCCTTAAGTCCGAGATAGGTTACTGGACCTTTAACCCGACCGATCTTTCGCATGTATGTATTACACGATGGGGAGTTCATCCCCTTTGTCAGTCTCCACATACTGACCCCGGAGATCGAATATATCCCGCTCCGCAATAACCAAGACCGCTGCATAGCCGTCCTGTCATTCATCATCATGTGATATGGATATAGGGCTTAACAGCCATTTTGCCCGCTCTGTCAGGCTTTTAGTGAAAAGCATTTCCATCACCAGAGTGTGCACTGAAGTATGTATTCGCTGACTTCACGTACTACATGTTAAAACTCATCAGCAAGTATTCTTCCCAGTATTTATTAAGCTCATTTTTATAACAGTGTTCCTGCACATTACAGCAGTGCTAGGTATATAACTGCTAGTTCTGTAAGAAAGAAAAAATGTGAAGGGAAAGAGATTTAAACTTTGTTTTACAGGATGACTTCTAGACTGAGGCAAGCGTAAACATTCTGGCCACCTCCCCCCGGAAATACGATTCCAATTGCCTTTCCCATAAACAGGCACAAACTGTGCTGTTCACAGCAGTCTGCTTCAGTCAGCTCGTGCAGAGGCCTCTACAGGGCAAACAGCTGGGGCACCTGCCGTCCTGTTCACCGATAGGCCCATAGCCAAGGGGCACTGGGCTGGGCGAGGCTGACCTCCATTAGTCCTGAACCTCTGGTGTTGTAAGGCGCTCTACTCGACTGCTTTGGCTGCCGCATGCGCTTGAGTTCCCTCCCCCTTAGCTGTCTATCACTTAAGGGCATGGCCACGGTTTAAGACCAGTGCGTTCGTGTGGTGTGTGTGTGTGTGTGTGTGTGTGTGTGTGTGGCATAATGAAAAAGCATCCCCTCGCCCCAAACAAAAGCCAGCCACCATACGCTGTCAGGGGTGACTTGTCTTCATAACTACACCAAACTACAACCCCCCCCTCCCCTCAATTACCTTATTAAAAACAATCATTCATTTATTTATTATCTTATATCAGGCAAACTCGCCTAAAACGAAAATTCCACGTTTAACTTTCGTAGGCAGTCAGCTGAGTGCAGGACCTTTAAAACGGTTGGAGTTTTCCTTTGTTCTCTCAGAAAGCGAACGTACAGGCTAGCGTTTTCCAAAAGCGTGAAAAAAAAAAAACACACACACACACGAGACGCGTGCATTTCTTTCTGTTTATTAACTCGCGCGCTTTCGGGCTTACCTCGCTTTGGATACGTGTTCATTTGCGCGTCCACTTCACACGTTGGTATGAGGCGGGAACAGAGTGTCAACGGCCCTTAACTCCTTGCCAGTGATGCAGGCCACTACACAGCTCGACAGTTTAAATCATTCTCTAAGGGACCGAGACCCTGACATGGAACACATTACGTCATTGCACTCCAAGCATAAAACACTTCTAGTCTTTCACGTTTGAACATAATAACCACTGTTTGGACCCCCCCCCCCCCCCCCCCCCCCCCCCCCCCCCCCCCCCCCCCCCCCCCCCCCACACACACACACACACGTCTATTCTCAGCTGACCAGTTATAATCCACACGCTCAAGCAGTCCAGTCTGAACCCACGTTCATACAACTAAAGCCATGCCCGCATTCATACATACAAAAGAAATACCCCCCCCCCCCCCCCCCCCCCCCCCCACCCCACACACACACACACACCACTCCTTTTTTGACCCCTCTCCACTGAACACTAGGTGGGCTTTGAGGAAATCTTTTAACTAACCGAAGTCCTCGCAGTTCGGAAAGGAATCAATTGATATCTGCTTGTCAGTGTGACGTTTGGTGTTAGCCAATTCTGCGGGGGGAAAAAATTTGATGATCCAAGGTCTGCGAAAACAGACTGATAAATCCCCCTAAACCAATCTGACGGAAAAGAGAAGACATCCCAAGTAACGCAATGTTCCACGACGCACTCTCTTTCTCTTTCGTTTGCTTCCCCTAACCCCCTCCTCCCTCCCGCCAAACCAACCAACTCGCCCTACGCTACTTTGTCAATATTTATGAAAAGAATGTGTAGGACTCCATACACGTGAGCTGCTGCCGGTGGCTGCTGACAGAGACAGATGGAGGAGGGGATGTTACGACTGCGGTCCTCAGGTTTCCCCAACGACTACTACTGTAGTTACGGGCCTGAGGTGAGGTGAGGGCGAGGTGTAAGAAGAGGCGGCCACGAGGTGAGCGGAAAGGAATGTGCGGTACAATACGTTTGAACAGCACGCAAATGCCGATCTCAGGGAGGCTGGGCACATCATGTGGGAGACGGATGCAGTTTCGTGGGATGAGAAGCCCAAACGGAAGCCCCTTCCTTCCCTTCCCTAATCTCTAACCCCCCCCCCCCCCCCCCCCCCCCCTTTAACACCGTCTCCCTAAAGTCACCTCTACAGCCTAGCCGACTACCGCGGTCTCTTTAAGTCTGCAAAAAATGACGAACTGACAAGTATTCGCACGATTCAAAGTTGTAAATGGGACAAGTTCAGTACCTTGGCTTTCAGTTCCATCACACTGAAGGCATTCACAACTTCCGGTCGGTCTGACTGGCTCCGTGTCTGCTTCCTGTTCACGGGTTGGCCGCCTGCCAACAACACGACGCACCTGATACTGTTAGGTTATCAAACTTGAAGCGTGACACACGGCGACTCACGCACAGGTGAAGCCTACATCATGTACACCAGCAGGCCGACTTCGCTGAACAGCAAAGAGACTGGGCATACGTGGTTACGTGGAAGGGCACTCCAAGGTAACCTGAACAATTTCTCTCGCCTTCAAATGGTTCGTGATCCACGCGGGCAATCGGGACTCCGACAAAAAACAGAGAGGGAAACGAGGCAAAGGTACTGATCTCCCTTTCTACATCTTTGTGAGAACCAAAAATGTCAGAACATCATTCCTCATACCCGGTCATGGCAAAAGTTAAGAGACCAAGCTGAAAACACTTCACCATCGACCACGTTCAGCAGGATAAAACAATTTCTTGAAAAAAAACACACACACACACACCAAGAAGGGGGTGGATGGGTGGTGGTGGTGGTGGTGGTGTTATGAATGCCTTTACACTTCAGCTCCAATAAAACGTTACGGGAGATACACTGAAATCAGCTTTACGAATTATGTGCTGAACTTCTTTCCATTAATGCTTTATCTGCTCTCACGGGGACTGCATAATGAACAAAGCGAAAAGCATGTCATGTTAAGCAAGATATTCATGGAACCCATCGTAGAGTGCTCCGCTCAACGCCTACACACATATACGTCCACTCGCGTGCGTGCACGGGGGAACAGCACGCACAATCACACACTCACACACACACACACGCACGCACGCGCGCGCGCACACAGACGCACGCACGCGCACACATACACACACGCACACGCACACACACACATGCGTATGTGGCGAAAATATCTCGCCGTTTCGTGTTATTTTTCTTTGCCAGCAGTTGAAAAAACATTTGCCTAGTTGGCTCTCAGACACTGAGCCATCCCGCTCATCTTTCGAAAAGTTACTTTCGAATTATTTACAAATATTTGACATTGTACAGGGACTGTATAGGAGTCCTATTGGTAACTTGATCTGATGATTCCTTGTTTTGAAAATGTTGTGTTAGGTTGCATTACTGTTTTGTTTTGTTTTTCTATTTAGTATTACCGACACCCCTCCCCCCTCTCCCTCCTCCCCCCCGCCCCCCACTCCCGACCCCTCTATCCACCCTGATCCTGACCTTTCCCTCCCCTTCAATGTCATTGGAATTTACTAATTTAAACACACCTGCATATACAGTATTACTCAAGTATTTTCTCTCTCACGCGGATACACACTCACACATGTACACACACTCACTGCGTGCGCGCGCGCACACACACACACACACAAACGCACACACACACACACGCACACACACACACACACACACTTGGCTTTTTTTTGTCTAATATCACTTAAAGTGAAGAGACATTAAATTAAAGAACGAACGAACACACACACACGCACACACTTGATGCTGCAATCTGCCAATACAAATGAACTCAGGAGGTAAGGATGAAGAAGAACAAGCAGAATGGTGGTGAACATTTGATGACAAAAGAACAAACAGAGCAGATTAGAGAGAATCTGAAAACACAACTCGCACCCCCATACACAATGTAAAACCGTTATTCAAACAAAGCAGAACAATTATCAATGAGTTCCATATCATTACCAGAACAATGCCGAGATTGGGTCCTTTAGTTTTTTTTTTTTTTTTTTTTTTTTTTTTTTTTTTTTTTTTGGCCGTAGTTTCTTTCTGGAGTGAAGGGAAAGGTAGAAAACTGTGACAGTTCTACTGCCACTATAATCATTACCACTACTACTACTACTACTACTACTTCAAGCGCTAGTGGAGAGGGGGCTGGTTGACATTTTCACAGCTCTAGCCTCGTGGGCATCGAGATATTCTTGTCGTGAATTTTACATCAGGAGTAAAATCGACACGGTTGCACCTGGACACAAGTTTCATTTTTCTGCGATGCTTGGGGGTCATTTTCGGTCGCTACGATTTCAACCACAAAACGGACACCTCTTTTTCTCTGGGAGAGAGAGAGAGAGAGAGAGAGAGAGAGAGAGAGAGAGAGAGAGAGAGAGAGAGAGAGAGAGAGAGAGAGAGAGAGAGAATGAGAATGAATGAATGCACATGCGCGCGCGAGTGTGTTTGAAAGAGATTGGGGGGGGGGGGGGGGGGGGGGGGGGGGGTGCGTGCGAGTGTGTGTGTGTGTGTGTGTGTGTGTGTGTGTGTGTGTGTGTGTGTGTGCGCGTGCGTGTAAGAGAGGGGTGGCGGGGGGGGGGGGGGGGGGGGGGGGGGGGAGAGGGAGAGAGAGAGAGAGAGCGTGCGGAAAAATCAGGATGAAGAAGTTGGTCAACGGCCTATCACGGACGCTCAAACGAATGTCAAGGAATCGCGTACACATATGGCGTACGATTCCCACTAACCTGACCTTAAATATTCCCACGATGGATCAGAGCTTTGTTTACTGGCGACAGTAATGAGTTGTATAGGAAATCATGCCTCATTACTTGCACGCACGCTTATCGTGGCAGAGAGAGAGAGAGAGAGAGAGAGAGAGAGAGAGAGAGAGAGAGAGAGAGAGAAATCTAAAGTACGAGAGTTGCTTTCCCTCAAACATCAAGGTCAGTTTGGTCGCAGAAAATAGTGTAAACTCTTTTAAAAAACGTTTAGGGAACAGTCTGCATGGCAACTACATTTCAACAGATTCAGTTATTTGATGTGAAGAAGTTCTGATACTGGGGAGGAAAGAAAGAACAAATCTTTACTTTTCGCGCGACAGAAAAGGCGGCAAACAAAGGTGAAATTCACTTGTACACGCAAACTTGCACTATATTCTGGAGCAAACTTCGTACAGCAACCATGAAGGGCCAACTTAAAAGCCATGTAAGGCAACATACGGTGCTTCAGAATGTGTAAAAAACCCTCCCTCCTCCCCCCCCCCCCCCCCCCCCCCCCCCCCCCCCCCGCTAAAAATGGCGAACTTCTTCCGTACCAACCTCTGGCGATCTATAATGTATTTAAAGCACCGGCGTATATTTGAACGCGGACGAAAAAAAAAACGCCTAAAGAGATCAATAATGAATTCCCCTACATTCTCTCTCTCCCCGTCCCCCCCCCCCCTCTCTCTCTCTCTCTCTCTCTCTCTCTCTCTCTCTCTCTCTCTCTCTCTCCCTCCCTCTCTCTGCACACATGTGCACTGAAATCAAACAAAAATTGTTGAAGAGTATGTTACATTTGAACAATTTTTAACAGATTTGTACCTACCACTTGACACAAGACCTTCCGATTTAAAGCCATTGCAAAACTAACATTAAAAAAGGACTTTAAATGGCTTTGCTGTACACTGTTGAAAAGCATCTGGGCTAATCAAAAAACTGTACCGATTTCTTTCTTTAAAGTCAAAAGTGCTAAGTGCCCTTGATTTTGATGCAAGATGTCAGCAGGTAGGAATTGTATGCTAACCTTGAAAAATTTAGATACCGATGGCACGTTGAAAGGGCACCACGGCAAATTCTGCCCCTAACCTACAACCAGAGCAAACTGAATTTCTAAACGTCTCTATCTCAAAACGCTGTTTCCTATCGCCACCCCTTCTTCCATTTTCCCACACACCCATGCAGACTCTTGGCTAATCGTAGGCTGCTCTTTGAAACCTGTTAACCAGGTAGCTTGCATTTGAAGACATTTTTTTTTCATTTATTAGACTTCAGAGAGGTGTACTCTAATTTGGGACAAGCACACGCCCCTCCCCCCCCCTCCCATCCCCCCCCCCCCCCCCCCCCCCCCTTTCCTCCATGCTCTTCTCTCCCATCAGTTTTTACACTTAAAGCCAGAAAATGAAAATTAATTTAAACGGCTGAAAAAACATTGACCGCTTAGCCAAAAGTGGAAGGTAATCTGCTGATGGAAGGCAGCGACGGGGTGCGTACCCGCAGTTGCGAGTAGATGATCAACTCACTGACAGGAGAGCAGCATCTGTGAAGCATCTCCCTGTCAGGTACCTTCCCCCCCCCCCCCCCCCCCGGTGTGTCTGCGCAGCAGCCACTACCTTCCACCTGTCCACCAGCTCGGTAGTTTTCATCTTTCGAACAGGCGGCAAACAACCAGCACAACTGATATGGGTGATAACACAATTTCCCCCACCTTGATATATTTATGCTCTTGAAGATATTTACTGATTTGGATAATACAGTGTAACATTCTAGAAGTACTAGAAGTACTTAAGTGCTGAAACACTCAACTAGTGCTTGCAGCGTATGCTCTGAAAGCGTCAGAAAAGTGATTTTACGCTTATGCTGTGAACATTATGAGGCAAGGACTTTAGCCAGTACACTTAAAATCAGCTACCATAACAAAATACACTACTTGTTTTTCCCATCCAACAGCTCCACAGACTATTTCAAAACTTCCCCGCTAAATTGACAAATTCTACCCTCAGGAACCGTCTAAAGTGTAAAAATAATATTCAAGCACCTACAGGTTATTAAAAAAAAAAAAAAGGCCGTTTGGTCTTTGGTGAAGGAGAGAGTGGAATTCGAAGGACACTACTCCAAAATGATCTGTCCATCTTGCGGACGTTGGATCAGATCACTCTCCACCCCCTCTTCTTTCCGTACTCTACCATAGTTTTCTGTGACAGGTGTTTGTACCTTGAAGGCAGTGTGACCTGCATCAGGTGGAACAGAGGTGTCCTGGGCACACTGACTTTGGTAGTTCTCCCTGCGTCGAGTGATTCTGTCGTGTTACACCGGCACGCATACCCAGGCAATGCAGTGCTGAGGCAGAATCCCGACGACTTCAAATGAACATAATTAGGACACTGGGCTTATTCATGATCCGCTTATGAGAACTGGTCGAGCATGACGTTTGCTACTGACCGATCCAGTATGAACACCGTCCCTGGGTGTCTTACAAGCCACCCAATTCAAATCGCACTCGATTACTTCCCTTTGAAGAACTTCCTGTTAAACTGAAATAGAAAGGCGAATCGGCTAAATAAGGCTCAAGTCAAGCGGTGTGTTAAATTGGTATTCTTTCTCATTTTGAATTTCCTCTTGTTAAATTCAACGGTGGGGGGGGGGGGGGAGTTGGAGTTGGGGGGGTTATACACGAGGGGGTGGTACAGGAGGAAATCTTTCCTTTATGACAGTCAAAATACACAAATCGCACGAGGGGAGAGCCAAAGCACACACTTTTGCCCATTTCAACTAGCACTAACTAAAAAAAAAAAAAAAAAAAAAAAAAAAAAAAAAAAAAAAAAAAAAAAAAAAAAGGTCGAAGGTGGTTATGGAGGACGTCCTGGCCCCAGCTGATATATGTCTGGCACTTTCAAAGCTTTCTGAACATTTCATGCCATACCTCAGCACCGAAGCAATCGGGAAAGAAGTTTATCTTGCAAGCCTGATTATCTTCCCCATCGAATCCATGTGTTTATTCTTTAGAAATTTCGCGCGCGCGCGCGCGCACGCGCACACACACACACCTCTAGATCTACCGATCCATCAAAATTACATCTATCTGTATGTGTGTATGTATGTATGTATGCATGCATGTATGTAACCATGTACGTATGTATGCATGTATATATGTATGTATGTATGTATTGCCTCTTTCTGCAAGAGTACATCAACTTGCAAAAAGTTCTAATTCTGCCTTTGATCTGGATCGGGGGCCAAAGTTTAACGGTTAGCATTTCGGCCACACTCAGTTTATCTAAAATGGCTGCCATGATTTCTGTATAATCTTGCCGACAGAAAAACAAATCAAGTGACGTGTATGAACACGGAACCTCTTCATAGGAGAAGAAGCTTTTTTTTTTTTAATTTGACAGCAGGTTTTAATATATGTGCTACACAAACGCAAACTTTGTTTTCAGTCGAACAGGCCTATGGAACATAATTCTATGAATAATAAACAGTTGCTGTTCCAAAAATTTGTAGGCTTTAAATGGCTCCGAGTTTTGGGTTCGGACATTTTATCCACACATGACTGCGTTTGAAACGTTCCGTTTTCGGCCACGAAGTCTAAGCTAATGTCTGTAGGGTGGATATCAACTCTATGAAAATCGAATTTATGCATTTTTTAAATAAATATATATGCATATGTCTCATTCGTTTGAAATATTGTCGCAAAAGTGAAAGGTCATGTTTTAGACTTTTTTGTGTGCGGATATTTTCATGCAAATTTACCGAATATATAAGTAACACACCCCCCCCCCCCAAAAAAAAAAAAAAAAAAAAAAAAAAAAAAAAAAAACAAACAAAAAACAAACAACAAAAAACCTGAAAAGAATGATACAGAATCAATTCAATCGCAAAAGGCTTTACATGACATTCAATCCAAACATTGTCAAAAGAGATGTACTGCTCTTCATTTACTTGCTTTCCTTTTTTACTTTTTCATTTTTCAATCAATCAGGTCGTCTTAACTGAACTGAAGTATCCTCTTTCTTCTGATGTCCACAAAGATAATGGTGATTGTACGGTTCTCTCTCGCGACCTAGTACCATCCCCTCAGTTCGTTCTTTTGTACATTATTTCTCTCCAAGTATACCACTATATATTCGCGTGCAACGGGAACATACGATTTGTTTATACACATTAAAAAGGCATTGGCGCTTTATCAAGAGTGTCGATTATGCTAGCACATACATTGAAAAAAAAAAAAAAAAAGACAATAACTCGCTCACTATGCCAAGCGTTGATGTACAGGCAAGGTAAGGTAATGTTACTTGTAGCCAAGCCGACCGCAAAGGGCCATATCAGTGGCTGTCACTGCGTTGAAGTCAACTCACAACTTATTAAAAACAAACAAAAATTATTCACACACACCCTTCAAACCACCTAAAATCACACCGGAAACTTCGTTAAAAAATCTTCCATAAAAAGTTAAACTACCCTCTCGCCAACAGTAGAAAAAAAACAACAACAGTAGACTGGGTACAGCAAGACTTCTACACTGAAAAAAAAATCCTTTCATACCCCCCCCCCCCCCCCCCTCTCTCTCTCTCTCTCTCCCCGCCCAGCACGAAGTTTCCAAATCCATTGAAAAGTAACGACTTAGGCCTATCTCTCGATCGAGCACCACCCCTTTCGTTCGTTCTTAAACAGTTCATGTCTACGCGATGCTTAAAAACAGGAGAGAAATAAACCGCCTGTGATCGAAAGAGATGGTAAAATGATGGGTGCTTGGCCGTGACACAGTCCGATATTGCTTTTGTAGCATTTCAGGGTACCGCCGATGCTCAAAGCAAGTCACCCGACTTAGATATTTGACGGAAAGATTCTCTTATGAGTGAGGGGCACCGAAGGAAATCTGCCTAGTGCGCCGTTTAAAAAAGACACTTTCCTGTGTGTAAGTTCAGTTTATGATTTCACCCCGTATTTACTGACTTTTGGGAGAAGAAATTCTAAGCTAACGGTGTGGTGTTTAGGAAGAAGTCTTTCCCTTGTTACGACATTAAAAGAGTGAAAAATACTATGTATACGTCAATACTCTGGTTCCACATGACAGGCAAGTCTTGTGCTGGACATTTGGGGAGGAGGAAGTCTGTTAGTTACGAAGTTAAGGCAAGACACTTATGGACATTTGACCCTAAATCGTTTATGTTTGGTCTTGTTCCAGGAATATTTTGCACTGGCACTGAAAGAGACCTACCGCTGCTTTCATCATACAGTGCTGTCTGGAACGAAGTCTTGGCTTTTTTTTTTCCATGTTTCTTTCACTTTGTATTTATCGCTTTTTTTCTCAGTTACGTGTATACATGTTGTTGTTTAACTCTTGGAAACAATGCTACCTACAGATAAAGCCTTGCCTTGAAATTTGGTACCATGCTTGCGTTTATGTGCTTGTTTCGATTGTACGTTTTTTTCTATAGAGTGTGAAACTTTAATATGTCAATGAAAATCTGGTTGTACTGTTAGCGAAACAATTTTTTTTTTTCAATTCCATAACGTCGGTGTTGTAAATACTATAATTATACAGAAAGAAAAGCAGAAAACGAAAGAAATTTCAACCTTAAAAAAAATAATCAGGGTTAAAAACTGTTCGGCCTTCATTTTGAACTACTTCCATGACAACCAAGAAAGAAAATATGATTTAAAAAAATTGGTAACCTTTCAACCGGCAAATCGGGGAAAAATAGCCGTATTGCACGAACTCTCGATCGCCCACACAGTCCCTTTAAGATTCTTACTAAACGGTTCTTTTCTCCTGCATCGCACACACACGTGAAGAAATTAACCGCTTAAGAAACAAAACCAAGAGATGATGCTTAATAGTGGGATACCTCGATTCTTACTCAAATTTCGACTGTCGTGATAGCCTTATAAGAGTGACAAACATTTCGTCAGTATTCCGACTCCGCATGACAATGGACGTTTGGTGCTGAATCGTTTGCCCGATCTTCACACCCGTCCTGAAACTTGAAGCTTGGTTTCCGTATTCTTTTAGCCCAAATGGAATTTATACCTCTAAAATGCTAATGCTGGCCATATTGAAAATCCCGTGGAAGAAAGAAAAGGGTCAGTATTATGAAGTGTTTCCCTACACTCAAGAGAAGTTCGTTTATATACCTAGCACTTCTGCACTCACACACACGCATTCTACCTTACCTGGTCAGTCCAAACTCTGGCTTGGGGGTTTCGTCAGGATCTCTTCCCAAGCCTTTCACTGTAATGAACTACTAAGTAAGGTCTGTCACACAGTCACTGTCCTTGCGTCAGTGTCTGGGCCCAACAGTGGTACTGTCAAAGCCGTCCTAGCCATTGTAACCGTCTATGGCTGTTCTGTCGCAGTGCTAGGGCTAAACTTGTCTCCTGTTAACTGGAGGCCCTAGCACTGGTCTGTCACTAGTGTTACTGTCACTGTAGTACGACGTAGCTCCCTAGCTAACTACAAGTTAACTAGTCCGTTGTCCTCAAGGCCGAGTGTCGAACTCCCCAGCGGACTACAAGTTAGCTGGTCCGCTCTCCTCAAGGCCGAGTGTCGAACTCCCTAGCTAACTACAAAGTTAGCTAGTCCGCTCTCTTCAAAGCCTAGCGTCCCACTCCCTAAACTAACAAGTTAGCCGGACCGCTCTCTTCAAGCTCCCGGGTCGCACTGCCGGAGTTCGTCTGCTTGTTTATCTGTCGGTCAGTGAACACTTCTCACGCGAGTTGCACTTCCGCTGAGCTCGCCTATGCTCACAGAAAACCGTACGTCACTACAATTCTTTGAAATGAAATTGTTGAGAAATTATGTACAAGTGCCTAGAGACACATGCGAGTCCGAGATCCACTATAATGACCACCATCAAAACTGCCCGAAAAAAAAAAAAATATATGAAAGGGGGAATTTAAGGAAAAGAATCTTACCGCTCTTCTGCACATTTTAGTCTCCGCACTGCTGAGCGAAGGACAGCCTGCAAACACAACGACAGTCCAGTCCCGCGAAGACCGGTTTGTAACTGTTCACCGTCCCCAAGGCTTGCACAGACAGCTCACAACAATACGCACGTGCAACGCATGAGGTTTTCTCATGACTTTCTTCGCTCGCACAGCGTGCGGAACTGTCAGTCTTGTGTGGAATCCGTTTCGTCTTAAATATGGCATCTTACCTTCCCACACACGAGTGCGAACGTGCCAGCGCGCGCACAAACCCTAAATATTTTTGGAAGTATGTTCAGTCAAAAACTAAAGCCAAAAACTGGAATCAGTCCTCTCTATAAATTAAATGGAGAAATGGCGACAACAGATAAGGACAAAGAGCTGAAGAATTAAATAGTTTATTTTTTCAAGTGTATTTATTCATGAAACTACTTTTAACTTACCAAATTTTGAAGAAGGAGAAAATTCAGGTGGTATAACCATTACTGATTTACAAGTAACGCCCAAAGCAGTTGAACATAAATTGCAAAATATTAACCCCAATAAAGCCCAAGGACCAGACCTCATTCCCCCTGGAGTATTAAAAGAATTAAGCCAAGAGCTAAGTTGGCTTATGTGTATACTATTCAATAAATCTCTTGACTCAGGTGAACTTCCAATTGATTGGAAAAACACAATTGTGACGGCAAATTTTAAAAAGGTACTAGATCCAACGTTGGAAATCATAGTCCTGTAAGTCTGACTTGTGTTACCTGTAAAATATTAGAATCTTTGGTTTAGGGATGCTTTGATTCAATACATGGAACACTATAATCTTTTTCACCTTGTCAGCATGGCTTTCGCAAACATAGATCATGTGTATCTCAGTTATTAGAAGTAATGGAAGATTTTACTCAAATTTTTGATGGAAATCAAAGTTTGGATGTTATCTACTTAGATTTTAAGAAAGCTTTTGATTCTGTACCACATGAACGTTTATTGCAAAAACTACTAAGCTATGGCATAACAGGATCCATTTATAGTTGGATTAAAGACTTTCTCAACTCAAGAACACAACAGGTTGGGAGTTGGTATGGAATATTCTTCAGAAGCTAAAGTACTAAGTGGTATTCCACAAGGCAGTATTTTAGGACCTATTTTATTTACTCTTTTTGTAAATGATTTACCTGAAGGCATACAGAGTTGTTGCAAAGTGTTTGCTGATGATACAAAAATATATAACTCAACTAAAAATAGTAAAATCTTACAAAATGATACTGACAAACTAAACGAATGGTCAGATAAATGGAACTTATATTTTAATGACACCAAAGCAAAGTACTTCATATAGGTAATAATAACCCAAATGAGACTTATACTATGAGAGGTAAAAATGGTGTGCACACGATTGCAGAGTGTGAGGAGAAGAAAGATTTAGGTGTGATTTTCGATTAAAAAAAATTGACTTACATATCTCAAGTGCTATAAACAAAGCCAAATAAACTCTTGGAATAATTAAAAGATCCTTTAATTTCCTTGAAAAAGATACTTTTCTGTGTCTATACAAATCAATGGTGCGACCCATTTTAGAATATGGAAATACTGTTTGGAGTCCATACTTAAAGAGGCAGTCCACAGCTTATACAGAGAGTACAAAAAAGGGCAATTAAATTGATACATAAAATAAAGGATTGGGAATATATGGAACGACTGTCATACTTAAATTTACCATCTCTGAAATATACACGTTTGAGAGATCTTATTCAGGTGTATAAAATAACAAATAATTCAGATGATTTAGATTTTAATGAATTCTTCAGTATTAATACTGCACGATTAGCAAGGCACTCTGATTTCAAATCATTTTTTTAATTATAGCCGTACTAACCTTCGAAAATATACATTTAGTAGTAGAGTTGTTCAACGCTGGAATGCACTTTCAGTAACTACTAAAAGTGCACCAGATCTTAATCAATTCAAGAATCTACTAGATAGAGATCCAAATTGCTTAATCAGGAAATTTGATGTGGATTAGTATTGCAAATTTTGCATGCATAAAGCAGACCTATACATTTGTTATACTGATGAAGATGGGACGTATAAAGGCTTGTGAGAGCCTAACCTAGTCCCTATTTTACTACTACTACTACTACTACATATATAGATGGTTACATGCACGCACGCGCGCGCGTGCACACACACACACACACACACACACACACACACACACACACACACGCACACACAAAAATGAATGTATGTAAGCCTATAGTAGATATTAGGCAGATAAACTAGCCGTCAAACACGGGAAAACACCGACGTGCGCAAAAATCGATCAGTACCTACCCTAGTCCATCGCAGACGATCTCTCTTGATACGAAAGCTATCAGATGCAGCAAACTCTGTGGTTCAAACGAATCCACATTGTCTCAGCTACAGGTGGGCGGCTGTTGCAGGTTTCAAGCTCGATTCGTGATCGCACCGACACTGAAGAAACCCTCACTCGTCCCTCTGTCAATGCCAGGGTCGGATCAGTTTTTATGAAGGGGCAGGGGGAGGGGGGGGGGTTTCCAAACATTCTGTAAACGCGGAATAAGGGTGGTGACTCTGTTAAAAGAAAGAAAGGTAAAAAAGCGGAGGAAGAGGCAGAGACGAGACAAGATCCTTCCAAAACATTTGGGGGGGGGGGGGGGGGGGGGGGGGGAAGGAGAAGATGGAAGGACGGGGGAGAGGAGGGGGAGTTCTTCCAAACTTTTATGTATTTTGATGTGGGAGGGAAGCATCCTGGTGTCACACAGAATAGCCCGACCGATTCTCTTTTCTTTATCACCAGGAGAAGGCGGGCGAAGAAACCCACGACGCGCGCGCGCGCGCGTGTATGTGTGTGAGTGTGTGTGTGTGTGTGTGTGTGTGTGTGTGTGTGTGTGTGTGTGTGTGTGTGCGTGCGTGCGTGCGTGTGTGTGTCCAGAGGAGCTCGGGGGAGGGGGGACGGGGGGTGGTGGGGGGGGGGGGGGCTTTACATGGGCAAGCCCGGGATTGGATTGGGATGAGAGGGGGCCCGGCCATGATGTAATGTTATTATGCTAACTGGATCCGGGTATGGATGGATGATTCGGATCCGCACCAAACGATACAAGTTCGTTATTATACACCTTAAAAGCCTGCATTCGCCCCCTCCCCCCACCCCCCGCCCGCCCCCCTTTGAGATTCATGCATCATTTTTTGAGAAAAATTACGAAAATGGTTGAAAAATGACCCATCTCGCCATGCTGAAAAAAAGGGGAAAAATGCAAAAAAGAAGAAAAGGAAATCTTGGGTCTGCTAGCGGATTCAGATTCGCATTAGAATTTAACAGTTTCGTCCGTTGGCCACAGTTATCTATGCACTCAGTGTTATGTAAATATCAGTTCTGTAGATTTTGCGTGAGCTTGCCGACAGACAAACCAACCACCAGACGCGCGCGTAAAATTGTAGTGTAACACCTATAGAGGAGGACTGTGCAAAACAGTTTCCGTTCCACTCTAGTCTAGTGAACAGCACGTACACGTACAACGAAGCAAACGCACACGGACACAAGCATTTTGGAATAAAACTCGGTCCTCTTGTCGATTCTGCCCATCTTCTTTTACGTGCAAGACTGCAGTGTGTATGCAGATGTCTGTCTATGTTCGTGCTGTGTACCTTCGTTATTTTTTGCTCCCCTGATCTTTGTATCCATGTTATATGCCACGAGTGTCTATATCTATGTGTCCACGTATCTATGTCTATGTGTCCACGTATCTTGTGTCCATGTCTAAGCGGCGTGTCTCTCTATGCCTGTGTATTGTTGTGTGAATATCTTTGCACTATGTTTGCTCTGCGCTCATGTCTCTATGTCCGCATTATATGTGTCTCATGCCAGAGAGAGAGAGAGAGAGAGAGAGAGAGAGAGAGAGAGAGAGAGAGAAAGAGACAACGTTGTCTTCACGGGGCGTGTGTTAGTCTACTTCGTTACTCTGCGCCCACGATCTTTTGTTACCTGAATACTTCAAAGTTATACACTTTTATGCTTATATATCTCTGTGTTATGCAACTCTTGTGTCCACGTATCCTCGGGCCAATTTCTATTGCACGCGCCTCTGTATTCATGATGTTTCAAGTCAAGTCAGGAACACTTTGTTATCCCCAAAGAGAAATGAAGAGTGCTCATGTGTTTCTGTGCTCGAGGCTCTGAACCCTGTCTCTTTGTGACAATATCTGTGTCTGCTAGCCTGCCCATTGCTTCCTATTTTTGTGTTCCCTCATCTGTATAGGGTGTGTAAGCTGGGTGCCGTAAATCGTCGCGTCCGAATATCTCAGTAATGCGTCTAAATATCTCAGTAATCGGTCTGAATATCTCAGTAACGAATAGCTCTGTGCCATGTATCATCACGTCTAAAGATCTTAAAAACTGTTCAGCTGTGTTCCCATGAATGTTTCAAGTGTACATATTTCAGTAATGCGTATTTCTGTGCCCGTGTACTTTCTGTCGAAATATCTCAGTAGTGTGGTCATGTATCTTCAGATTTTAGCTGTTTCAGCATCGAGTAGCTCTGTGCCTAGGAGTCTTCGTTTTCATACATCTCTTTGCCACATTGTTCTGGGCAAATGTTTCTTTTTGTGCCCGCGTATAGTAGTATCCATATATTTCTATACAATGTAGGTTTATTTCACGAACCTTTGTGTCACAGTATATCTCTGTGTTAGCTCCGTGTTTTGGCTGTGATTACTCTGTGTTCATGTGTATTTCTGTCTTTATGACATGTCTACGCCACACATCTTACTGTCTGTATTACACCCCTCAGCCGCGTAGCTATGCTCCCTTGTATCTGTGTCGATATACTCGGTGTACATGTATCTCCGTGTTACATACCTCTGCTCTTCGTGCCTGCGTATGATCACGTGACCTACGAAGGACAACCACCCCCTCCCTTCAAGGGAGACCACCTCAGCTTCTGAATTTGATATTTTACCCACGTGTTACCGACCCTTGAAAGGCCTTTCGGGGCATGGGTTGGTAAGCCGCCCTTTCCGTTTGTCAACCACGCGCAGCTTCTTTACGAGGACCCGTGAAGACCTTGTGTAAAATCCAGCTGCCCACCCACTCCTCCCGCTCCTGCCCCTCCCCCCTCCTCCCCCTAACACACACACACACACACACACACACACACACACACACACACACACACGCGCAAGCCTTTCCCCCCGTCCTGCTGCAGCTGCTCTTTTCACACCCAGAATATCAACGCGGACACTCCGCTCGCTCGATCTACCGCAGACCTATCCCTAAATTAAGGCATGGAGCAATTCGCGGCATGCTGCGTTATCTCTGCAAGTCTTCAATCCCAATGACGGGTGGACCCCCCCCCCCCCCCCCCCCCCACCCTCCACCCTCCTCCCGCTCTCCTTTCCTCCGGCACTATGCTCTGCACCAGAACCTACGGAGCAGGAACCTGGTCTGTAGGCTCGCCGTAGATGAAAGAGGATCTCTACGGATCTATGGAAGAACCTCGACGGTCCTAAGCCTTCCTCAGGGCCACTGGCATTCCTGTCTAACGCAACGACGACCACGACGACGACCACGACGACGAAAACGACGAAGAAGAAATTCTTTACACGACAAGACATTTTTGTCCATAAGTCTGCGCCACCTGTTGGTAGGGACACTGTTGTTGACACGCTGGTTTGATTAACACGAAGGTGAATTCAAGCTAAAGCATGCGGAATACGGTCAAAATTGGACATGTATCATCCCCCCCCCCCCCCCCCCCCAACTCCCCACCCCACCCCAAATTCAACAGGTAAAATGTCATGACATTCGAGCAGAATCAAAAGCGCCATAGTAAACATTGATCAACACTAAACCGACCAACAGGAGACATGAGAGAGAGAGAGAGATAGAGATAGATAAATAGAGAGAGAGAGAGAGAGAGAGAGAGAGAGAGAGAGAGAGACAGTCAGTCAGACAGACAGACAGACAGACAGTCAGTCATTCATTCAGACAGACAGACAGACAGACAGAGACACACAGAGATAGAGAAACAGACAGAACACTATGTATGAAAGCAACTTGAAGGCAAATACAAGTTTTTTTGATTGGGACAACGGCGGGGCTGGGAGTGGGGGGGGGGGGGGGGGGGGGGGGGGGGGGGGGGGGGGGGGGGGGGGGGGGGGGGGGGGTGAGAGAGAACAGGTGGAGGCTTAGAGATGTATGCGCGGAAGAGGGGCTAGGATAGGGGGGTGGGGGGTGGGGGTGGGGGCTTGGGTCTGGAGTTCGAGAGCGTGCAGAAAGGGTGTGAAAGGGTAGGGGCAACCGAGAAGGGTACAGTGGAGGGAGGGGACGGGGATGGGGGGAGTGGGGGGGAGGGGAGGGGGCGGGGGAGGGGAGGTGGGGGAGGGGCCGGGGAGGGTGCAGAGGGGTCAGGGTGGGGGGAGGGGTGGAGAACGGAGATGTGACGAAATGCAGAATGCTGACTCATAGAATGATTCAACTGTCCAAAGGGAAAAAAAAAAATGATCAACGGTCCCAGTGTCAAAATGATCTGGGGTTCGATCCAGGAAGTGTCAGTTGTACGTTGACCGGCATTTCCCCCTCGGGAAATCGTCTCAGCAAAGACCAGAACACAGTCGTCTTCAAGGTACCGCCTTCCTCCTTGTGTGAACTGCCAGGGGGGGGGGGGGGGGGGGGGGGGGGATGGGATTGTGTACACTGAAAGAGAGAAGGAGTTGAGGGGGTTAAAAAAAAAAAAGAGAGACACACACCAGCCAAGTCAATGTAAACTGCAGCATCCCAGTCCTGTTCAACTGATTTTGTGCAGCAAGACAGTTGCATTGTAGAAGCAAAACAACAAGCTGTCTTTCTTTTCATGGAAGCGCATACTGATTTGTTTGTTTGTTGTTGTTGTTGTTGTTTGTTACTCCTTCTATTAATCAACAATGAACAACGCCAGCAATGACGATAAGAAAGCAAAAAACTCTTTGTGAACATGTATGCTGAACTGGCTGTCTTTGGTTAATGTACAGCTTGATTCAAATAGTGTGTGTGTGTGTGTGTGTGTGTGTGTGTGTGTGTGTGTGTGAGAGAGAGAGAGAGAGAGAGAGAGAGAGCAGTGTACCAGTAAAAAAAAAAAATCAGAATAATCCAAAACGAGTGTCGATAAGACTTCGTTCTTTTCATAGTGCTGTGCAAGATGTGTATTGGAAACAAACCGTAGAGGTTAGACTGAGCTGTTTGAACTGCGTGTTTCATCATTCTGACTGGTTTCAGGACTATTAACATCCAGGGGAATTATGCTTATTGCAAGGAAATTCTGACGCGCCCACAGTTATTGCTATTGTCCTAGAGATTGAAGAGGACAGAAAAAACGATTGAAAATAAAAAAAAAAAAAAAAAAAAAAGAGAGAAAGAAATGCAGTAGTATCTAGAAGACTGGAGTGTATTATGCTCAAGGAATATGCAACTCCGCCATCTCCACCTCACTCTTGAGGTCCTTTTTCATCTTCTTCTTCTGAGGCCCTGAGAAGCGGCTGGAGCGAGAGAACGGGGCAGTCTTGGGCTGAGTGGTTTCGCACGAGGAGGGGCGGCCTAGTCAAGAGACAAACGGTCGAATCTTGGTGTTGCGGATCTGACGCCGGCGAGACATGAGTTCCATCAGGAGGAAGATGCTGATGACGGCGATCACGGCGAAGATGGCGACCGACAGAGAGATGATGACCGCAAACAGAGGCATCTCCGACTCTTCGGCTTCGTAATCGGCGAACGGCCA
>JADBJO010000446.1:562500-565000 GCA_016801955.1 Conus betulinus
TTTTCGCGTTACAACCGATAAATACTTTTCTGGCTGTAAGTCACTGTTAATTAAAAGCGCAAAAACCAAGAGTATTTCTCACTATTTTCTAATTCAGAGTGCCAGATCTGTTGGTAGGAGCAACAAACACCCTGGTTAGATCCATACAGAAACCAAATGGAGAGAGGCGCGAGAGCGAGAGAGGAGTAGAGAAGAGAGAGCGAGAGAGTGTTTCGTTTCGTCGAGTTTCAGAGTCGGAGGAGTCGATTACATCTCTAAGCGCGCTAGAGAGATAGACTCAGGGAGAGGAGAGCGAGAGCTAGGTTTCAGTTTCGCGCGAAGGAGTACAGAGAAGAGAGAGTTAGGAGGGATAGCGAGGATAGCGAGTCTGTAAGAGAGATGAGGATGGGGAGGACGAGAGAGATGAGAGAGAGGGGGGAGGATAGTGAGGCTGAGGAGAGTGAGAGGAGAGGTGTCGTTTCAGGCGAGCTTACAACTACACAGAGAGAGAGATACGCGAGAGAGGAGAGACGAGAGGATCTCTTCAGAGGTTCGAGAGAGGGATGTCGACCTGCACGATGCTCTGCGAGGAGAGGAGAACCGACAGACAGACGAAGGACAGATCGAGAGAGGTGTTTCTTCGTTCTTCTTTCTGTAATTCTGGATGGGTTCGATAGAGAGAGAGTGAGGTTGAGGAGTCGAGAGAGAGAGAGCAGAGGGAGGAGAGACGAGAGGACAAGAGATGAGATAGAGAGAGAGAGAGCGAGAGAGAGGTTCTTTTCGGCGAGTTTACCAGAATATAGATCTCTCTCTCTCCTCTCTCTCTCTCTCTCTCTCCTCTCTCTCTCTCTCTCTCTTTTATTGTCGTTTGTTACCGTTGTTATTGTTGATGTGACTTGGATTATATACATCTGTTTACATATATTTTGACTATACTCCTCTCTCTCTCTCTCCTCGCTCTTGTTTCGTTGTCGTTGTTATTGTTGTTGATGATACATTTCTCTGTATGAGGTTTCCTCTGTTTAGATTGTCATCTGTTTCTATTGCCCCCTCCTCCACCCCCTCTCCTCCTCTCCCCCCCATCCCCCCCCCCCCCCCCGCCCCCCCCCCCCCCCGCCCCCTCTCTCTCCTTCTCTGACCCCCCCCCCCCCCCCCCCCTTGCTTTCTTGTGCTGCTTGCTCCTTGCTAAGGCTGTGCCTGTGAATATCTTATTTCGTGCATGATTATTGGATGTTACCACAGTCTGTCCGTACTCCTGTTCAGAAAATGTTTCATCATTTCACCACGGGTCTGGCGACTGGATGTGCGATTAAACACTGGGCAAAATGCAGAAAATAATGTCAACACGTGTTACTTGTCGTTCGTGAGTCCTGTGATAAGGCAGGGGGGGTGGGGGTGGTTGGGGTGGTTGGGGGTGGGAGTGGGGGTGGGGTGAGGGGAGGGGTTGGGGGAAGAGGAGGGAGGTTCGATGCGCGCACGCGCGCACGTGTGTATATGTATGTAGTGGCAATGCGGTCTTGAGAGGCTGCTTTTCCATTTTCTTTTCTTTTCTTCTGCTTCTTTTTTTTCCCCTTGGTTGGTGCTTTTTTCGTTTTTCATCCCTCTCTCTGTCTGTCTGTCTGTATAAACTATCTTTCTATCTCTCTGTCTATCTATCTATCTATCTATCTATCTATCTATCTATCTATCTATATATCTATCTATCTATAAGACGTACAGATGGGTGGACAGACAGATAGACAGACAGACAGAGAAATAGACAGACAGATAGATAGACAGATACAATTGTAAGATGAACAGCTGCCGAAAGTTGCCATAGGGCAAAGCCTTCATAACAGGCCAGGGCAGTTTTGTTGACGTGATCAGGCATAAAGTGGACGAGTCAGATACTGCTACTTTGGTCATGTTGGCAGAAAGTAGCGTGGTTCTTGTAAAGTCCAAATGACGAAGCGAGCTGTTCTGTTTCGCACTCTCTGTACATTTGTGTCTTGAATGAAAGTAGACTGTCGCAGACCTCCAGCCTATGCCAAAAAAAAAAACAACAACAAACAAACAACAACAACAACAACACAAAAAGCAACAAACAAACAAAAACAACAAAAAAACCCAAACAAACCAAAAACCAAAAACCAAACAAATGAACAAAACCAAAACCGAAACTGGTCCCTTCCCACTTTTCATACATGGAGATCAGTGTAAGGGAAACAACTGGTTTCCAAACCTGTTAAAAACTGTCAATACAACAGTCAATGTGCTTTTAAGCCCTGTAATGCTGGAAGAACAACAAGTCTTCAATTTTCTATCCAAAAGTTGCAGGAACACATACGGGAACAGAGGGCACGATAAGTCCCGAAGGTAAGACAAGACTTTTTTTTTTTTTCCTGGCAAATACCAACATGACGGTTATGGCATGCATGAATGGATAAATGGTTACAAGGAACGTCATGTTAAGGGTATGGTTCTGCCCAACTTTTGAAAACAGAGAGAGTTTGCAGTGGTCAACCCCGCAGACGTAAGACAG
>JADBJO010000446.1:570000-577500 GCA_016801955.1 Conus betulinus
ACACAACAAACGTGACGCCCCTCACGTCCTCTTGCAGCGGGAGGTAAAAGTATTTGCCAAACGTCGACGACGGCGGGACCATTTCCATCGTCACCCTCATCTCCATATCCCCCTCCGCCGACGACGATGGTGCTGCTGCTGCTGGCGGCGTGGTTGAGACAGTCGATGGCAAGGGTTGGGTCCCCCCAACCACCACCATCACTATAACGCCCAGAGGTTTGTTGGAGTGGAAGGACAAACTGCAGTTCTTCTGCAGCGCGACAGACATTGTCTGCAGGTCAGAGGAGAAGAAGAACACGCTGGCGCGGTGGGAAGAGCAGACCTGATAAATCCCTGCTGCTGCTGCTGCTGCTGCTGAAAACGGTAGTGGCACTCTCGTCACTACCAGCGTCCCCTTGCTTGCTGCTGTCGCCGTCGCCGTCGTCACCTACGTCAAGACTGGTAGGCGTCGCTTTGACGGTTGTTGTCGAGGATGACGATGAGGATGACGATAACGTTGACGACGGGATTTCGCCTTTATCAGAAATCTTCGAGGTCGTCGTCACCGTGCTGATTTCACTGTGAGCGTCGTTTTTTCACGGAAACATTACCACCACCATTTTTTGCCCCAACTTTCGTCATCTGGGACACCCTCCCTGCTTGCATTAGTGACGTCCGTGTCTTTGTGGCTGACGTATGCGTGTCCTGTCGTCTCGGTGAACTGTGTTCTAGTGATGGTCACGTTTGTGTTGCTATACACGCTGAAGAACACCACGTACTGCTCTTCTGAGGCGGAAGTACGTAGGTCGGGGATGAGGTAAGACGTTAACAGGGCGTCCAAAGGAATGAGCGTCATGATGTCACTTCCGTTGTGGAGGACATGCGCGTAGGCCGACACTTTCTGAGAGGCCGAAATTCCATATCCTGTGAGGGTCAAAGAGTAAAACAAAATTGGAATACGTCACACACACACTCTCTCTCTCTCTCTCTCTCTCACACACACACACACACACACACACACACACACACACACACACACACACACACACATACACACACATGCACTGGCACACACATTTGAGACAGACAGACACACAAATGGATACCCATACTCTCGTACGTGAGCACAAGCTGATATATTTAAAAAAAAAAAATCTACACACACTGATAATGTTACGTGTATGTATCTAAAATCAATGACCCCTTGATAGAAATGGATGACGTATTTGCATACATCACCCAAACCATGCGCGCACGTGAAAACAAACAAACACACACACACACACACACACACACACACACACACACACACACACACACATGCCCGCCCGCACGCACGCACGCACACACACACACACACACACACACACACACACACACACACACTGAAACAACATGCGCATACCATGTAACACAATCTCAACCCGGATAATGACTCTCTTTTTTTAGCTAGGTAATATGAATTAGCGAAAAATATCACTATGTTCCCCCCCCCCCCCCCCCCCCCCCCCCCCCCCCCCCCCGAAAACACACATCCCCTACATTAACAGACCCGCCTCTCATTCGATTCTTTAGCTCGCCGACTTTTTTTGTTTCATTGAATTCTCGATTATCATTTCCTTCTCCGCATCGATTCTTTGGGGGGGGGGGGGGGGGGGGGGGGGGGGAGTTCCTGTTTCACAAATGGAACATGCATTTTGAGAGGATATCCGAAAAAAAGTCTTTCACCCAGAGCAAAAACAATAAGAGGATTTCGTTTCTGGGAAAATGATACTATCAAAAGTATTTATCTTAACACGCAAAACCACCCCGCTCTTCCCTGCAAAAGAGGAGGTTTTGCGAGTGTGTGTGTGTGTGTGTGTGTGTGTGTGTGTGTGTGTGTGTGTGTGTGTGTGTGTGTGTGTGTGTGTGACTGTGTGTGACTCTGTGTGTGTGTGTGTGTGTGTGTGTGTGTGTGTGTGTGTGTGTGTGTGTGTGTGTGTGTGTGTGTGTGTGTGTGTGTGTGTGTGTGTGTTGCCTAATCCCTGTGAGCAAAAAGCATGATTTCCACACCCTGAATCGATTTCGGATGTATGTTTTCACGATTTTTGTGGTTGTTTGAATGACATCTCTTTGACGTTGCTGAAACCCCCCCCCCCCCCCCACCCGCGTCCCCACTCCATCCTTCCCTAACCCCCCCCGCACCTATCACGATCTGACCCCTCCCCCTCCCCTCCCCTCCCCCCCTCTCTCCTTCCCCTCTCTTTCTTTTAATTTCAGTCGCGGTAAAGAATGTCTTCCGAACCGTCAAAATGCCACCCCTTGAAAGATCCAACCCTCCAGATGGTTGAGGTTCGAATACCGGCAATGCCAAACATTTTGTGAAAGTAAGACATCAGGGAGTGATGACCCGGGATGTGGGCCCTGCCCCCTTAGAATGTAAGGAGAGATGGGCCCAAACATTTATATGATTGGGGGGGGGGGGGGGGGGGGGAGGTGTCTTCTCTCAAGACCTTCTATGCCAAACTCTACCTTGATCTTTACCTTCTGAGATTAGTCCGGAGGACGTGTGGAAAAGACCGGCTGACACTGGGAAAGATCAGATTTTAAGAATCTCGAACAGGCTCTCTATCATGCCTTTTCCTAACTTGCCTTCAGCAGCAGTTACACACCCCCCCCCCCCCCCCCACACACACACACACAATACTCTAAGGATACACCGGACAGACTAAAGAACGACAAATCCATCAACGCTCGTTACGGCTGGAAATCCACAACGGACTATGAGCAACGAACAAGTGGGATTCCCATGCATTAGAGGAAGGAAACTGTCCACTGAGGCGGCGCGTGGAGAACCAGGTTTATGAAGACTCCGATGACTGAACAGCAACGCACAGCACCTGCAGGTAGGACCTCGTTTTACCATTGCTTGGGTTGAAGTTACAGTGCCAATGACATCCACGCTGCTTATACCAGACGAGGAATATAAAAAAAAGGCTCTCCATGTCAAACGCTAGAAACTCAACTCGCCACCCGCATGTGCAAAAGAGAAAGGAGAGAAATCAGTTGGGAAAAAAGTCAACAAACTGGATGCCCTTGTAGAAACGACCACACTGGAGCACAAACCAGCCACACTGGGAAACACTGCACATGGAACACGTAAAAATGCCTCTGGAGTAAAACACTCAAAGCTGTAGTCACCTTGGATATTCAGATGGCAGCGAGAGATGGGTTAGTGACAGAAAAATATCAAGGAACGCAAGAAGACAGCTTCAGAACCTGCAGTGAAATGGTCAAAGATCTGAGAAAACCTGAAGGTAGAATGCAGCGGCCTCAGCAATGCAGGATCAGCACAAAGGAGAAAGAAGACACAGAAAACCCAACGTCACTTCTGCAGAGACCACTTCCACTTTGCCAGGAAACTGTTCGAGCAGCCCCAAAATCAGAACCACTCACCATGGACCGAGGAACTCTCGAGCAGCATCTCGGGAAAGCCACAATGGACCGAGGAACTCTCGAGCAGCATCTCGGGAAAGCCACGTCCGACCATCACAGCAAGCAATGTTGGATTTCCTTTTTATTCTCTCTCCTGGCTGAGGGGACTTTCTTGTACTTTGAGGCCTTCATGCAGCCTCTCTTGCTATTTCCAGGGTTTGGTGTGGCCTGCGGCACCATGGCAAGCCATTAACTGTGGATGAGGTGAAGAAAGTGGTTAAGAAAAGCTAGAACCAAAACGTCGTCTGGACCTAAAGGAAAATCCTTAGTTGCTGTATGAAAATATCCCATGGTCTTTGAGTGGCAATACAAACTGACAGGACGGGAAACTGAAGACACTGGCGACCGGTAGTTGACAGCTGCTGGAGAGCCTTGTCCCGAGGGACAGAACTTGAGTGATCTCAACCCACTTCAGGCCGTTATCACTTCTGAACTTTTAGGACAAATCTTCTTCACCGTCATGGCTGCGAGGGTCACCAAGTACCCCGCATAGAAAGAACGAATACCGGGTAATTCAGTCCAGAAAGCAGGTGTCCCTGGAAGTGTCTGGCTGTGTTGAATACGACACTGTGATCTGGGAAGCAATCCAAAGAGTCACGGCCGGCAGAGAAACGAGACCTACACGCGGTATGGGTCTGTTGTATTTGTTAAAAGGAAATACGCGTGATGAGGGCTCAATCTGAATAAATGCGTACAGATCTCTTCCACACAAGGTGATGTGACTGACCCTCGAGGCGTATTACATTATGCTTCAGAAGTATCTCAATGGCTTCTCATCGCAGTTCTCCACAAAAGGAATACACAGACGACCAGATAACCTGGATGGTGGCAAAGTAATAAGCTGTTTAAGTTCTCCCATCCTTTTTGTGTCGGCGATGAAGGTAAGAGATGAGTATGTCGTTTAACCAGAATGAGTTTCAAATGTGTCCCCAAGAGTATCAGCCTGCGTGCGCAGAAAGAAAGAAAGAAAGAAAGAAAAAAAAAACGCAAGAAATCACGAAGCCTCTCTCTGTGGAAAGGAAAACGAAAGGGGAAGAGTTACGGTCACAGTAGCGGACCAAGCCCTCGAGCAATCAACATACAAACCAGTCAAGGGCCTTAGAAAGTAGAAGGATGTCTCCTTGACAGACACAAAGAGGGAAAAGAAACCCAAACAAACGACAGAAGAAAGCCTGCAGATGTAGATTGAGTAGCCTCCCTGGTAGATACAAGATCTGACTCCTACAGTGAACAACTGACCGCGAAACTCCTTTTTTTTCTGACGTACAGTATCCGCACTTAACCGGTGGGATCATCTGAGACCAAATCAACGAATAGGCAGCGAATTCTTTTACGTTTTTTTTTTGTTGAGTATTATCACATTGATTTGTCGGTGCACACACACACACACACACACACACACACACACATATATATATATATATATATATATTCAATTATAAAACAAAATTTGCTCTTATGTCTTAGATTGAAGAAATAGGGCGAGATAAGCACTCACATCTGCAGTGGCAGTTAATTCTGACTAACTGACAGTATGTGCTTGAGACGGTGAGTGGGGGAATAATAAATGCTTCTCAAATGAGTCTTCAGCAAGCTTATAGTCTCCAAGGAGGAGACACTCTCCAATAGGGAGGAAACTCACTAACATATAACTCCTGGTCAGATACACATATAACTCCTGGTCAGATATCGGTATTTCGAAACCTGATTGTTTCTCCTCAGTGACCGCGGAAAGTGGTAACTTAACTCCGCTGCCTTTTCGGTTTTAAAAAGAATGCTATCCCAGAAAAAGGCTGGTGTGCAATGCCATAGTATGTTTGTTGAGTTTTCAAAAAAACCAACTAAAGGTGCCACCCAAGAAGCAAAAGAACCAAAAGAAAATCATGAAAGAGCAAAACAAGCTACATGTTCTAGTGAAAAGTAGAAAATATAAAAAGATAACCTCTTCAGACACAAGTGCTGAGGGCCAGTTCTTGGAATAAATCCGCAAGGGACTAAATTACAATTGACTAATAAATTCCAAGGATAAGTAACCGAGCACCATTCCAGCAACTTATAGAGCAGCTTGGTGTTGCAAAGACTGCAAGAAATATTCAATTATAAAACAAAACTTGCTCTTATGTCTTAGATTGAAGAAACAGGGGAGATAAGCATTCATATCTGCAGTGGCAGATAATTCTGACTAACTGACAGTATGTGCTTGAGACGGTGAGTGGGGAATAATAAATGCTTCTCAAATGAGTCTTCAGCAAGCTTATAGTCTCCAAGGAGGAGACACTCTCCAATAGGGAGAAACTCACTAACATATAACTCCTGGTCAGATACCGGTATTTCGAAACCTGATTGTTTCTCCTCAGTGACCGCGGAAAGTGGTAACTTAACTCCTCTGCCTTTTCGGTTTTAAAAAGAATGCTATCCCAGAAAAAAAGGCTGCTCTGTAAGTTGCTGGAATGGTGCTCGGTTACTTATCCTTGGAATTTATTAATCAATTATAATTTAGTCCCTTGCGGATTTATTCCAAGAACTGACCCTCAGCACTTGTGTTTTAAGAGGTTATCTTTTTATATTTTCTACTTTTCACTAGAAAATGTAGCTTGTTTTGCTCTTTCATGATTTTTTTGTGGTTCTTTTGTTCTTGGGTGGCACCTTTAGTTGTTTTTTTTTAAAACTCAACAAACATACTATGGTATTGCACACCAGCCTTTTTCTGGTATAGCATTCTTCTTAAAACCGAAAAGGCAGAGGAGTTAAGTTACCACTTTCCGCGGTCACTGAGGAGAAACAATCAGGTTTCGAAATATCGGTATAAGCTTGCTGAAGACTCATTTGAGAAGCATTTATTATTCCCCACTCACCCTCTCAAACACATACTGTCAGTTAGGCAGAATTAACTGCCACTGCAGATATGAATGCTTATCTTTCCCTATTTCTTCAATCTAAGACATAAGAGCAAGTTTTGTTTTATAGTTGAATACTGCTTGCAGTCTTTGCAACACCAAGCTGCTCTGTAAGTTGCTGGAATGGTGCTCGGTTACTTATCCTTGGAATGTATTAGTCAATTATATATATATATATATATATATATATATATATATATATATATATATATATATACACTTTTTATTCAGTTACTGAGTTATGTCACACTTGCTACATATTCAGTTGTGTCATTGACGTGACACTGGCTATATATTCATTCGCCCATCGTTCACCGTCGTCGATGTCCTCCAGTTTGTGGCTGAAAGAGACGCTTTCTCCACGCGCGTCGTGTGGTTGGACAGGACCGACATGGTGTGCACCACGTCACCAGAAGCTGTGTAGACTTTCAGGGTCAGCGGGACGGGGGTAAGACTGGCGTCTCGGCAGGCCACCACCTCCACCCACCCCACCCAGGTCCACGGGCTCCGGGAGCTTTGGGAACGACGGGAGGAAAAATTCAAATCCACAGGTGCTCGGAACCACTGAAACAGACACACACACAC
Organism: Conus betulinus; assembly: GCA_016801955.1. Classification (NCBI taxonomy): domain Eukaryota; kingdom Metazoa; phylum Mollusca; class Gastropoda; order Neogastropoda; family Conidae; genus Conus; species Conus betulinus. Next base: position 576,936 of record JADBJO010000446.1, read on the forward strand.
ACACACACACACACACACACACACACACGCACACACACACACACACACACACACACACACACACACACACACACACACACACACACGTACATATTGTTGCAGCCATATTCGTTTTAGGAGACGGAGAAGGAGGAGGAAGACAAGAAAGAGTAGAAGAAACAGCGGAATGAAAGAAAGAAGTACGAGGAGAAGAAAGAGAATGACAGGAGAGAACGGACAAGTAGAGGAGGAGGAGGAGAAGATAGAGGAGGAAGAGAAGATAGAGGGGGAGGATGGGATAGAGGAGTAGAATGACACAGAGGAGGAGGAAGAGGAGGAGGAGATAGAGGAGAAGGATGGGATAGAGGTGGAGGAGGAGATAGAGGTGGAGGAGAAAACAGGAGAGGAGGAGAAACAGGAGGAGGAGGATATAGAGGAGGAGGATGGGATAGAGGAGGAGATGAACGAGTGGGAGTCTAAGGCAGAAGAGGGCGAAAGAAGAGTGAGGAGGAGAAGAAAGAAAATCGAGGAGAACAAAGAAGAGGAGAAGGAGAAGGATAAGAAAAACAAAGAAGATAGGGAAAGA
>JADBJO010000446.1:595000-600000 GCA_016801955.1 Conus betulinus
GACCGCGTGCAAGCCATGACGTAAAAAAAAAAACACCCAACAGAAATCTGTGCACACGTGCACGCATGAATTCGCACACTAAAGCGTGAACACACACACACACACACACACACACACACACACACACACACACGTTACGTGCGCGCGCGCGCGCGCGCGAGCGTACAAATTACGCAAACATTGTCACACAAATGCTCTGAAATAAAATAGACGCACGCTGCCAGAGAGAGAGAGAGAGAGAGAGAGAGAGAGAGAGAGAGAGAGAAAGAGGAGAGAGAGAGAGAAAGAGAAGAGAGAGAGAGAGAGAGAGGAGAGAGAGAGAGAGAGAGAGAGAGAGAGAGAGAGAGAGAGAGAGAGAGAGAGAGAGAAAGAGGAGAGAGAGAGAGACAGAGAGAGATAGACAGACAGAGAGAGACAGAGTTGGGGGAGGGGGGGGTAGCGAAGGTGGCATGGAATGATGGATGAAAGGAAGAAAACACAAATAGGCTAAGAGGAAAAAGACAAAAAAAAAAAAAAAAGCAAACAAAAAGAAAAAAAACAACACAGACGCTGCGTTTGAACTCAACACAACCAGAATCCTTCCTCCCTCCCCACCCAACCCCCTCCAGAGCAACCCCCCCCCCCCCCCCTTCCCTACCCGTCCCGTCCTCTCCATCCACGTTTCGTCCCCCCCCCCCCCCCCCCCCATCACCCCCCCTTACCCCCCCACTTCCGCTCGTTTGTCTAGGTAACTGTATGGAGAACAAAAGGAATGTGCATGCCAGCATGTTTATGCCCCCCAATCGAGCCGCCCGTGGATGCGATCCAGAGTGGGAACGATGCACGTTTGTTTCGCTGAGAAGCTCATCACGTCTGATAGACGAGCTTCGCAGGTGCCGCTCATCAGGCTTTGAAGGGGCGTCTTTGTTCTCGAAATGACCAATATCTTTCAGATGAAAAGGCGCAAGAGTAGTTTTGAAAGCGGGGAGGAAAGGGGGAGAGGGAGAGGGTGGCGGGGGGGGGGGGGGGGGGGGGGGGGAGGGGGGGGAGAGGGGAGAGGGAGAGAGAGACGGGGTGGGGGGTGGGAGGGGGGGAGAGACAGAGACAGAGAGAGAGAGAGAGAGAGAGAGTTAAAACCTGGGATTTTTTTTTCATTCAGTTAGGCCACTGGCTCATTTGAGGGAAAACGTGTACATTCATATATACTGATATAATGGAGAAACAAATCATTTATTGGGAACTCATAATAGCAACCGAGACGTCAGTATTTCTCTAATCTTAAAAAGCCTCACACACACACACACACACACACGCACGCACGCGACGCACGCACACACACACACACACACACACACACACACACACACGCACGCACGCACGCACACACACACACACACACACACACACACACACACACACCCCTACCTAATTTTCACGATAAGCTTGTATCTATTAGGACGAAGGAGCAACTGTGGTCGAAATATACATAGGCGCCTATAATTTTTTCTGTGGGATATTTTGGGGGTGGGGTGAGGGTGGGTAGGGGGGGTGGGGGGTGGGGGACACAAGACTGGACAAAGAAACGTGAATTGTATTTCATGTTCCTCATCTTAAACACGCTAAAGGGAAGACCTTGTCAACCCGTCTGTCGTATCAGCATCTACAGTAATGAATTCTGATTTTCTAAGAACATAAAGTTTAAATTCAGCAAGTGACGTTTTCAAACACACGCCTTAACTGAATCATAAACATGGATGAATAAACTAAATACTACAACAATTCTGTATAAATGGTACTGTCTTTCAGCATGGATAAGGTCGTTTATCATATACAATCTAGAGTCACCCTAACATTTGCAAAAAACAAACAAACAAATAAACAACAACAAACAAACAAAAAACACGAGTGAACTGAGCCTAATCTCCAACACCCAGCCAAATCTGAACCTGATTTAACCCCTTACGTCCAATTAAAGCAAACCTGATATGATTTAGGAGGCAGTCTACAATTCGCACGTAAAAGCTTTAACCAATATTGAGCACATCTAAAGGCTGAACGGTGCCCCTATACACCGAATCATCAGAAACACAGTGTCCAGACCAAGAAACTCTTTAAAAGCGTATAAATACACAGACTTACGATCAAGAACGGAACTATCTAACCTTCCCAATTTCAGCCCCTTACATAAAATCACGTTGAATTAGTGAATCACATATAAGAAAAAAAAACACAAGCTAATAATTTTTTCGGTGTGTTGTTCGCTCTTTTTATCGCGCTTAGGAAAGTATTTTGTTTTACATGCAACAATTTTTTTTTTTTTACAGGCAGAAGTAAAGTTCAGGTGCATAGAAAAAATAAACCCCTAAATGCATGTACGCGTTTACCACAGGCATAGAAAGTATATCGTACATCAATATCTCCCCCTCATAGCTATATAAACTCCTTTTCGAAAACAACATGATTTACTTTTGTTCCTTTTGTACGGACTGTGGTGTGTCTCTGTTTGACGCCAAGAGCACAGACACAATCAGCCCGCGTCTCCCTGATGAGTCCGATCCAGCGGACGAAAGGCCTATAGGAGCAGGCGATACATATAGATCTGCCTTCGAGAGGGATCACGATGGTTCCCTCATCATTAAGCTAGTGAAGGGTTTTCATATTTAGGGTATAGATTTTCCCATTTTCTTCGTCATCAACCCCCATCCCCTCTTTTTTTCCAAAAAAAAAAAGTTCAAATCTTTACCAAGTCATTACTAAAATGATGGAAGAATCGTTAACCTGCACTTGTTTTTTCTGCCACTACTTAATTTATTGTTCAGCATTACTTTTGTTCCCATTCACTTCCTACAGAGAAACACGGATGCAGCTCGTTATCATTCAGCTGACGCTGAAAACAAGACAGATCATTCTAACTCAACTTCCGGAAATCTACCACCGTGAAAGCTGTTATTGACTACCTCGATGGCAAGTTCTTGAATGAACGTACAAAACTGATGTAAGCTGCAGACATCACCTTGTCCTACTCCAGCAACACCATGTATATAATCCGCCAGAGCAGAGCCACTTCATACCTTACTGTTAACACCTTCTGTGAGTGGTTGTTATACACCTGCATAATTTCGCTCTGACACCATTTAAAAGAAAAAAAAAAGTAATACTGTCCACAAAACCTGGAGAGAGAGAGAGAGAGAGAGAGAGAGAGAGAGAGAGAGAGAGAGAGAGATTGCAGAGAAGAGAAGACAGAGAGAGAAGGAAAGAGAAGAGAAGAGAGAGAGAAAGAGAGGAGAGAAGAGAAGAGAGAGAGAGAGAGAGAGAGGGGGGGGGAGGATGGGAGGGAGAGAGGGGAGAGAGAGAAAGAAGAAGAAGAAGAAGAAGAGAGAGAGAGAGAGAGAAGAGTGAGAGAGAGAGAGAGAGGAAAGAGAGAGAGAGAGAGGGGGGGAGGATGGGAAGAGCCGAGGAAGAGAGAGAGAGAGAAGAAGAAGAATAAGAAGAAAGAAGAAGAAAGAAGGAGAGAGAGAGAGAGAGAGGAGAGAGAGAGAGAGAGAGAGAGAGAGAGAGAGAGAGAGATTGAAGAGAAGAGAAGAGAAACTAGAGAGACAGAGAGAGAGAGAGAGAGAGAGAGAGAGAGAGATAGAGAGAAAGATAGGGAGAGAGGAGAGAGAGAGGGAGAGAAGAGATAGAGAGAAGGGATAGAAAGAGAAACAGAGAGAGAGAGAGAGAGAGATTTGAAATTAAGACAGGAGAGAGAGAGAGAGAGAGAGAGAGAGAGAGAGAGAGAGGGATGGAGAGAGAGAGGAAAGAGAGAGAGCGAGAGGAGAAGAGACATGAGAGAGAAAGAGGAACGAGAGAGAGGAAAGAGAAAAAGAAGAGAAAAAGTCGAGAAAGAGAGTGGAGATCAGAGAGAGAGAGAAAGAGAAGGAAAGAGAGCGAAAGAGAGAGAGAGAGAGGAAAAACGAGACCCCTACAGAGCGGGAGGGGGAAGAGAAAGACATACAAAGAGAGAGAGGAGAGAGAGGGAGAGAGAGAGAGATGAGAGAGAGAGAAGAGAGAGAGAAAGCAGAGAAAGAGAGAGAGACAGATGGAGAGAAATCCAAAGAGAGAGAAAGAGACAAGAAAGAGAGAGAGAAAGAGAAAGACAAGCTAGAGAAAGAGAAAGACAAAGAGAGAGAGAGGGGGTGCGGGTGCCGAAGGAGAGGTTTGGGGTGGGGGGGGATGCAGTAAATGATATGTATCTGAATAAACAGAGGAAGAAGAAAGACAGGGAGCGCCTTGCGGAGTGCCTCAGTGGCCATTCCTCACTCTGGCAAACAGGCCATCATTCCAGGACAAAAGGTCTCCGCTGGGAAATAACAGTAACAACACCATGATGGAGATGCTGATAACAAGAATCATCATCATCATCGTCATCATCGTCACCATCGTCATCATCATCATCATCGTCCACCATCATCATCATCATCATCATCATCATCATCACCATCGTCACCATCGTCACCATCATCATCGTCATCATCGTCATCATCGTCACCATCATCATCATCATCATCATCATCATCGTCGTCGTCGTCGTCGTCATCCTCCTCCTCCTCCTCCTCCTCGTCATCATCATCATCATCATCATCATCGTTACTAACATCATCATATCATTATTTATCCTCCTCCTCCTCACTTCTACTGCTACTACTACAACTGCTGCTGCTGCTGCTACCACTCTATTACTGCTGCTGACTTTTCAACAAGAAGAAGAACATCATCACAACAACAACAACAACAACAAACAACAACAACAACAGCAAACACAGAAATAGATGACGATGACAATGAGACGAGAAAAGGTACTACTACTACTACTACACTACGAGATGGAGGAGGAGGAGGAGGAGGAGAGAAGGGAGAGGAGGAGGAGGAGGGAGAGAGGAGGAGGAGGAGGAGGAGGAAGAAGAAGAGGAGGAGGAGGAGGAGGAGAGGAGAGAAAGGGGGGAGGTGGAGGAGGAGAAGGGAGGAGGAGGAGAAAGGGAGAG
>JADBJO010000446.1:605000-607500 GCA_016801955.1 Conus betulinus
GAGAGATGGCGGAGGCTAGGCTAACCAAGGGCGAAGCCGGACGAGACAGAACTAAGCAGCAGGGGGCGTACTCCTTAGACCTTGACGGAGGCTAGCAGCATCGCCGCTGCCCGCCACTGACTCCCCGGCCTCGCTTTGCCCCAGCTGTACGCCACAGATCCTGCAGCTGATAGGCATTGGACTGTTTAGGCACTGGCAGGCTTGCCTGCCTCCAGTCGCTGTGGCTTCTTCCTTTTTGCACTTTCTGGCACGCGAGGGACCAGCCAGCCACCAGAGAGAGAGAGAGAGAGAGAGAGAGAGAGAGAGAGAGAGAGAGAGAGAGAGAGGACGGAGGGACGGGTGGGGGTGGGGGGTGGCAACAACACGGTGACATGTTAGAAAGCTTAGTTCCGCTCCAACACAACTCGACACTGATCTTCTCTCGGTTCGCGCCGTTGGAGTTCGAAGCGCTATGATGGGAGAGCAGCAGCAGCATTCCTTGTCGGAGAAATCCCCATAGGACATCCGGCTGTTCCAGTGTAATCCTCGGAGCTGGAACTCAAGTGCAGGTTCTCAGTTCTCTGGGGGTTTGTCCAGAGTCTAAATCCCCGCCGTGACAGCGAGTACATGACAAATCAATTGGGACGAGTCGTTTGAGACACGGACGCTCTTTTTGTTATTTTTGATTATTATTGAAAGATTTTCTTACTAGAAATCCGATAAACTTGGGTAAACGTACTGTTACTCCCTACGAATAAAAGTGATTCACGTATATAATGTGGACATTCTTTTGCCTTGCCACCTTTGTTCGTCTTACCTCTGGAAAGCGCGCGGGTCGAAACACGTTGCTTCTGTTCTATCTGCTTAATTCTTTGGGTGATTGGTGATCTATTCTCTGTGCTCAACTCTCATCTTCAGTCACGCATACTTTGAAAAATGGTAATTCGATCAATCCTACGTTCATTACATCCCAGATTCTAAGTCATAAGCACTAGAAGTAGGGTTCGGGTTTGGTCAAAAGTAGAGTTAGAGTTAGGAACCACAGAGGTGCTAGACAGAATTAGGGTTGGGATGGGATTCAGACAACAAGGACGGTCAGAAATAGGCAGGGTTGTGGGGTGTACAGGCAGGATGAAGATCAGGGTTTTATTCAGGGTTAAAGCTATACTTAGAGGTAGGGTTACAACTTTAGACACACTGGCTTCGGACCTGAGACGTATAGAATCTAGGACGTATTGTAATTTACCCTTTCAAAGTTATTTCATGGGGAAACAGCATATATCCAAGTATTCCAGATTCATTCACGTCATTTGCGATATATATCAGAAAAAGACTCGAAAGAGAAATCATGAGTTCATAATTAAGACTGCAGCAAAAGGCCTGCCCGAAAGATGTAAACCAGCAAACTGATATCGTTAGGAAAAAACTTAAAGAAAATTACGACACACCACCCATGACGGTTTCGTTCTTGCATAGTTTGTTAGCGATTGTTTGATGTAAGTCCTGCACTAATTATTTATTTCATGCATAGGAGATCGTGTTTCAACACGAAGACGGTGAGTTTTTTTTCTTTCAATGCATGTGATCTGCACGTATGACATTCTCAGTACACCGTTATAAACCTTGCCTCCTTTTTCCTTGGACCGATACTTGATATCTTCTTTCTTTTCCTTTGGTTGACATTTTTACTACTGCCATTTTACAAGGGATGTAAGTATGGACACAGAGGATGCTCTCGGCTAATTACAGTTTTTTTCTAATGTCACTGGATAAGGTCAAAGACCTCCACACTCACACATGTCTTCCCCACCCTGCTTCACACGTCTTTTACTCTTGTTCCCATTTTCAACACACACACACACACACACACACACACACACACACACACACACACCACACACACACACACACACACACACACACACACACACACACACACACACACACACACACACACACACACACACACACACACACACACACACACACACACACACAAACACACACACACAGCACACACACACAGATACACACACACACACACACACACACACACACACACACACACACACACACACACACAGAGCCATTCTTTTCAACACACAAAGGGCAGGGCAGAATCGATTACGAATGTTCTGTGATCAAACTCATCTCATGCCAGATGAAAGAGCTGGTCCTAAAACGGCGATGGCATAAGAAACAAATCCCGCCAGATAATGGGCCATCGTGTTTGTTGGATCCATGGCTGCGAGACGTTCCAAAATCCCGAAGGACTTGTCTCCACATTAAAGTACAATCAGTTCCGCTCTTGGCGGCGACCGATTCCCTTTGACTCGAACGGAATCGCCCTGGTAAGCTTGATCCCGTGAGAGAGCAACAGACAGAACACCAACGACATTGGAAGTATTCACAGCGGAAAGAAGACAACGTTTCAATCTTTAAAAGTGGGTGCGTTTGTTTGTTTGTTTGTTTGTTTTTTTTCCCTGTATCGGTGTGTTGTTAGGTTTAAGTTAATCTGATT
>JADBJO010000446.1:612500-615000 GCA_016801955.1 Conus betulinus
TACTTTATGACTGATATCATACCACATATAGATGAAGCTCAGCTAATTACACTCTTTTTCAAACTTCAGTGGATAAGTGTCAAATTACTCCAGATTCATACAACACCCTCTTGTCCTTTCAACGTTTTTCGCCCCTGTTTTCATTTTCACGTTTTTCGCCCCTGTTTTCATTTTCACAGCACACACGCAAACAAAAGTATCCTTTGCAAGACAGACCAGGCCAGAGTTGATGACCATGCTCTGCGATTCAACGAGGAGACGGAACAGCAGACACATACAATTAACAATGGAAAGGAGAGGAAAAAGGGTTCCTTTGAGTTTTTTAAAGTGGGGGTAGGTTTCTCGGTTTTGGTTTATTTGTTTTAAGTAAAAGAGCTTGCTTTTCTGTTTCCTTTCCATCAGTTCAAACGACAAAGTGACAAAAGATCTATTGGTAGGTGGACAGAATTAAAACGACATAGGGATATATCAATCTATCTATCTACCTATCATTCTCACTCTCTGTCTCTCTGTCTATCTCTATCATTCTCACTCTCTGTCTCTCTGTCTGTCTGTCTCTCTCTGTGTGTGTGTGTGTGTGTGTGTGTGTGTGTGTGTGTGTGTGTGTGTGTGTGTGTGTGTGTGTGTAAAGCAGAATCATCGGTTGATACTGAAGGCTGCGCAAAAAGGCCAACATGACAAGAAACAAGCGAGCAAACGTACCTCATAAAGATGAAAATCAAACTGCATTACGACTTCCCTGGAGTTTCTTTCGTAGGTCTGTGCTATCCTCTACGTTCTTTTGTCCCCATTCTGTTGGTTCTTGTTAATATCACTTTATGACGAATATGTCACACCACACGCGAGATGAAACTCAGCTAATTACACTTTTTTCAAACCTCAGTGGATGGTTGTCAAATTCCTCCGCATTCCTGCAACATCCCCCCCCCCCCCTTGTCCTGTCAACATTTTTTCCGCCCCTGTGTTTTGTTTTCACAACACACACGCAAACAACAGGGTCCTCTGCAAGAGAAACCGGGTCACAGCTGATGACCAATGTTCGGTGATCCTACTCCTGGCTGGAACAGCTTGTCCTGAAGAGGCGATGGCAGTTAAAACAATAATAAGAGAGAGAGAGAGAGAGAGAGAGAGAGAGAGAGAGAGAGAGAGAGAGAGAGAGGGAGAGAGAGAGACTGATAACGGGTTGTCGTTGGTCCTGAAGGACTTGCCGCCGCATTAAAGTACGATCAGTTCTGTTCTTGGCAGCGACGGAACCTCTTCGACTCAGAGCAATTGCCCTGGTAAGGTTTTCCAAGAGAGAACGACCAGACAGAACAGCAAAGAAATTGCAAGCATTAACAATGGAAAGAAGAAGAAGGGGGAAAAAGGCAGCTTCATTTGAGCCTTTAACAGCGGCCCCTCTCTTCTTCTGACTACTTTAAATCCTGTTTCTATTACCACCACACACACACACACACACACACACACACACACACACACACACACACACACACACACACACACATACATGCACGCACGGACAAAACAAAACACACACAGGCACACAAGAGCCCACCCTTTTCAAGATAAACAAGGTCAGAATCGATTACAAGAATTCTGTAATTAAGCGCCAGCCATGCCGGATGGAAGAGCTGGCCTTAGAGGGGAGATGGCATGAAAAACAAACAAAAAAACAAAAAAAACAACAACAACAACAACAACAAAAGCGCAGCCAGATTATGGGCCATCGTGTTTTGTTCGACTCCATGGCTGCAAGACGTTTCCAAGTCCCGAAGGACTTGTCTCCACATTAAAGTACAATCAGTTCCGCTCGTGGCGGCGACCGATCCTCTTTGACTCGAACGGAATCGCCCTGGTAAGCTTTCCCGTGAGAGGACGACCAGACAGAGCAGCAAAAAACATGGTGAGTATTTGCAGCGGAAAAAAAGGCAGAAGGGGACCTCGTCTCAGCCTTTGAACGTCGGTGGGGAGTTTTTTTGTTCTGTTTTTTTGTTTTGTTGTGTCTGTCTGTCTGTCTGTCTGTCTGTTTTTTTTTTTAGGTGAATGAAGTCAATTTCCTCGTTTTCTTTTTATAATGAATCAGTTGAAAAGAGAAAAGTGTCAGGTGAAATCTATCTGTACGTTGAGAGAGCCATTATGTATGTATGTATGTATGTATGTATGTATGTACGTACGTACGTACGTACGTATGTATGTTTGTATGTATGTACATATCTGTATTTGTATTTCTCTCTCTACCCCCATATGTATGGCGTGTGTGTGTGTGTGTGTGTGTGTGTGTGTGTGTGTGTGTGTGTGTGTGTGTGTTGTGTGTGTGTAAATAGGTGGAAAGAGAAATCAGTTTATACTTGGAATTACCCCCAAAAAGCCCACCTGAAAAAAATGGAGGCCAAAAAGCTGACCTCATTTAGATCAATTGAAACACAGTTTCAAGAACATCTTCGATAGTTCCCCTCACCCCCCCCCCCCCCCCCCCCCCCCCCCACACACACACACTTAA
>JADBJO010000446.1:620000-625000 GCA_016801955.1 Conus betulinus
AGGAGGAGGAGAGAGAGAGAGAGAGAGAGAGAGAGAGAGAGAGAGAGAGAGAGAGAGAGAGAGAGAGAGAGAGAGACAGAGACAGAGACAGAGAGAGCATGCAGACAGACAGATTCACAGAATTCAAAACACGTGCTGAAGTCTTGCTTCTGCAAACACTGAGCCCAGAAGAGGACATCAAATCCGCCAAATTAACTATGAAACACGCACAGCGAATGCGTCTGAATCTGGACAGCTTCCCGGAAAAAAAAAAAAAAAACCCGCGTAGCCACAGGACCGCGCTGCCTTTAAAACTGTCCAGTTAGAAGGGCAGTCATCAGAAAAGGTCAGAATCGTTGTACACAGTACAGTCCTTTAAAATGCTGTTAAGTACTTCTTTATTATTATTATTATGGATACTTGAAATAAAGCCTATCCTCGGCTAGAGACCAAGCTCTAAGCGCTTTACAATCCACACTCGTGTATATAACGAGCTGCCTACCTGGGTAGGCCGACTGAAGAGTCGCCAGCTGACGTTTCATTCAGTCGTTTCCAATGTCACCTAATCAATATCGTTCGGTATTGTTCGATCAGTTTCTTTACTCCCTTCATTTTTTTTGTCCATTTCTCACGCAGGGTGCATGCTATGTGTAACGTGTCATCCATACCAACGGCCAAACTGGTCTTCTCTTCCGGGAGTGGGTGATGGGATTTTACGTGTGCAAGATGGTATGTGTGCGTTCACACAAGGAACCTCGATAATCTCATTCGAAGGACTGTATGGGAAATGGAATTAGAACCAATCAGAACTCCGAGGGGAAAAAAATCCCCCTGTACCGAAACGGCCTGGTGGAGATTCGAACCCGCAACCCCACGATCACCAAGATTACGAGTCCCGAGCTCTACGACTGAGCTATTCCGGTCCTCGTCATCGTCCATCTGCTCTGGTACTTCATCCCGTCACCGTGCCATAGAGTGGCCGAGGGTTCTGGCGAAATACATGTCAACCTCTACCGTGCCCTGTAAACCAATCTTTTGACAGGGGTACCCCGTCGCCAGATACATGATACCCTCCTCTCTGTCCTGCGGAGAGTCTACTCTGACAGGGAGTTATAGCGAGTACATGCCGCCCTCCACTGTACTCTACAGAACAGCTTTAGCCTTGGGGGGGGTAACGGGGTAGGTGGGCCGGATGGGTGGGGAGGGGTGGGGGTAGTGGGGGTGGGGGAGGGTGGGTGAGGGAGGGGTGCGAATCAAGGTGATACACGTACGGGGCGAAGGAATAGCTCAGTTGGTAGAACCCCGGACATGCAATCTTGGTGATCCTGGGGTTGCAGGTTCGAATCTCCACCGGGCTGTTTCGGTTCAGGGCGATTTTCCCCTTGGAGTTAACGTTAGTTCTGAGATCATTTCCCAAACAAGTCCTTCGAATGAGACTACAAACCGAGGTTCCGTGTGTGAACGCACGCATAACATCTTGCACACACGTAAAATGCAATCCCCAACTTTCGGAAGAGAAGGCCAGTTTTTGGCCGTTGATATGGATGGCACATTACACATAACATGCACCCTGCGTGAGAAATGGAAAGCGTAAAGCAAGTCAGGAAAGTGAGTGAACGATATTGACAGGATGACATGGAAACGACTGAATGAAGCGCCGGCAAGCAGCTCTTTAGTCGGCACTACCCAGGTAGGCAGCCCGTTGCGTACAGGAGAGTGTGGATTGTCAGCGCCTTGAACGTTTGGCAAAGCGCTTTATAAATGCTATATTCTTCTTATCATGTATCAAGAGTACGCATATAGCGCCTATCCCCGGCAAGAAACCAATCTCCACACGCTTTACAATTCGCATTCTCGTTTACACAACGGGCTGCTGCCTACCTGGGTAGTGCCGACTGAAGAGCTGCCTGCTGGCGCTTCCTTCAGTCGTTTCCCGTGTCATTCAGTCAGTATCGTTCATCAGTTTAACAACTCTTTCATTTTTCGATGTTTAACGCAGGGCGCATGCTATGTGTAACGTGCTATCCATACCAACGGCCAAACTGGCCTTCTCTTCCGAGAGTTGGTGATGGGATTTTACGTGTGTACAAGATGCTTTGCGCGAGCCCACACACGGAACCTCGGTTTACAGTCTCCTTCGAAGGGCTCTTCTTCTTCTGCTGCATCTTATTCCTTCATCTTCTTCTGCTGCTTCATCTTCTTCTTCTCTTCTTCTTCTCCTCCTCCTCCTCCTCCTCATTATTATTATTACCTCCCTTCGCAGGAGTCACTGAAACGATTTCAGTCAGGGTGTCTTAACAAGACGCATACCGCGCTCCACTGTACACTGTAGAACAGACTAGGATGAGGCGTCCCGGCAGATACATGTCACCACCACCCCCCACCCCCCAACTGTACACCGTAGAATAGCTTAAAAGAGAGAGTCATGGTGACATTCATGCCATCCTCCGCTATTCTGTGTTTCCCCGATTGATTGTCTGACAGACACTGTCTTATTCAAAGCTTTGATGGTCAAGCTGTGGATCTATGCTCTGCACTTTTCACTTCGCTGACTGCGAAACTGGCTGAAAAGACTGAGAAGCAACAAGAACGGCAACGACAACAACAATGCCCAACAAACCCACTCACTCCTATCCTGGACGCATACATGAAAACTTTCCTCAAACGAAACAAAAACTAAACAAACAAATGAACCCAAAATAAATTAAAAAAGTCTGGGGAATGAATGAACATGAGGGTGATGAAAGGTTCACGGCAAGTACCAAATAATTGACAATGATTCCCAGCTCTTTGATGCATGTGTTACTGCCATGCTGTCCTCGCCCCATCTTTCTCTTCCAACTCCCCATCCGCACACGTAAACACACGCACACAATCTCTCTGTCTGTCTTGTCTGTCTCCGTCTCTCTGTCTCTCTCTGTCTCTCTCTCTGTGTCTGTGTCTGTGTCTGTGTCTCTGTCTTTGTCTGACTGGCTGGCTGTCTGTCTCTTGCACTCTCCTCTCTCTCTTTCTCTTCCATCCATCCCCCCACTCTCTCTCTCTCTTCTCCCCTCTCTCTCTAACACAGATAAGCAGTTTTTGGATTCCTGAATGTCATTTTGGCAATTCTTTTTTATTTTGCCCATTTCGGTAACGAACCAACGCGGGAATAGTCCCCCATACTGTCATTGCAACTTTCAGCCCAGTCGAAACGCCAATTCCCTGTGCACCCATGTGGTTAACGTGCGACGCTGTTGCTTTTTTTGTTTGTTTGTTTTTGTCTTTGTTTTGCCTGTAAACAAAAAGCGGGGTATTGATTTTGTAGATCAGAACGGCCTTTTCTGTCAGATATCTCGTGTGGTGTGGCGAATGTATGGTGCATCACACAACAGCCGTCATGACCAACGCTAGTCGTTCTGTTGATCCATCACACACACACACACACACACACACACACACACACACACACACACACACACACACACACATATATATATATATATATATATATATATATATATATATTATATATATAATATGCTGAACAATTCTCGTTCAAAAAATGAGGAGAATCAGACAGCCAACGGCATATATATGTATGTATATATATATATATATATATATATATATATATATATATATATATATATATATATATATATATATATGCTTTTGGCATTCTGATTCTCCTCACTTTTTTTAACGAGATGACGAAATAAGGCATAAGGATTGTATAGTGTAGACAACACCAGCCAGTGTGTCGTCGTCTGTCTTTCTCTTTGTGGTTTGTGAGCGTGCATTCGTGGGTGCGTGTGCGCGCGTGCATCCTCGCACCATATGTGTGTGCATGTGTAGTTCTGTACGTGCGCATGTGTATGTTTGTGCGCGTGCGCTTGTGTGTGTGTGTGTGTGTGTGTGTGTGTGTGTGTGTGTGTGTGTGTGTGTGTGTGTGTGTGTGTGTGTGTGTCTGTGTCTGTGTGTGTCTGTGTGTCTGTGTCTTCGCGAGCGCTTACATGGTACTGACATGTGTCCTGTTCAGCAGGCCTTGCAAAGACAATCCTGCAAGGAACAGTCAGAGGAAGCCGCAACAGAGGAAGACAAAAGAAGAGGTGGGAGGACAATATCCGACAGCGGACTGGAATGAGCCTGGCGGAATCTCAGCGAGCGGTGGAGGACAGGGACAGATGGAGGAGAGTGGTGGCCGGATCATCAGGGGTGCCCCAACGACAACAGATGATGTCAAGGAATAGGTAAAGGTATAAAAAAAAATCATTTCTGTCATGTCATTATTCAGCCTAGTCCGTATATCATGTTATCCAAGCTTAAATGTCAGAAATGCATGTATGTGTACTCTGGATGATAAATGCCAGGTAAGACAGTTCAAACTTATAAAGTTGGTTATCATTACAGTAACTATGGTGGGACAGAGTGTGCTCAGAGAGAATATCGGATACAGGCTGAATATAGAGGACAAAGACAATGGGCACCAGAACACAATCCCTGTGTGAAGCCAAACTGCACGTCTGCGGGAGAAGAGGTACGTGCATAAAAAAAAAAAACAACCAACCAACAACCTGAGTATGACCAACGAGACGAGAACAACACCAGAACAGAGTGCGGTTCCAGAAATGCCAACAGTAAACTGGAGACGAGAAAGAAGAGCAGCATGATCTGTGATACCACACGCAGCAGAGAGCTCCACAAGAGAAACAATATGACCATCATCGAGAGTAATAAGCAGGTCACTGACCATTTGTAAGAGTGCTGTTCCAGTGCTCCGACCAGGGCGGTAGGCAGATTGTAAAGAACGAAGACAGTTATGACGGTGAAGACGATCAGAAGCCGAACCTTCTCAATGAACTTAGTTAGGAAAGGTAAAGTTTGAAACAGGTCTAGAGTTTGTAAGGTTTTTAGGAAATGTAGGGGTGATCTTTAGCCTGTGAATAGTAGACTACTTCCATCATATTCCCGTCTGCCAATGACAGGATTCAGAGACCTTTAGAATTCCCGTCTGCCAATGACAGGATTCAGAGTCCTTTAGA
>JADBJO010000446.1:630000-642500 GCA_016801955.1 Conus betulinus
TCCCTGCTGCTTCCTTAACCACCAGCAAAAGAAAAAAAAAAAGCTTTGTGCTTTGCTTTCGTAGGGTTTACAAATTTATGGCCATCACCGGTTCATTCCTCTGGGATCACTCCAAACTTCCGAACAATGGTGTGGTCCCACCTTGACGGGCGGCCGTCCCCATGCCTTGAGGATTTGGCTTGGTGCCCCGTTCCTTTTCGTGCCTTGTAGTTCGCAAATATCTTGATGGCTTTTCGCACTCGCTGGCTTCAGAGAGAGAGAGAGAGAGAGAGAGAGAGAGAGAGAGAGAGAGAGAGAGAGAGAGAGAGAGAGAGGTAAGAAAAAAAAAACCCGTGCGTGCTTCATCTTTTGAGAATCTATTATGTTGTCAGAATGCTCTCTCTCTCTCTCTCTCTCTCTCTCTCTCTCTCTCTCTCTCTCTCTCTCTCTGTGTGTGCATCTGACTCACTCTGTCTTGTCTAACTCAATCTGTCTCTGTCAGCCTGTCTGTCTGTCTGTCTGCGTGTCTGTCTGTCTCCTTCTGTCCGTCTCTCTCTGTCTCTTCTCGTCTCTGTGTGTCTGTCCGTCTAACAGTCTGTCTCTCCATCCGCCAGACTGTCTGTCTGTCTCTGTCTGCCTGTTTGTTTATCTGTCTGACTGTCTGTTTGCCTCCCTCTCTGCATCCGTTTCCGTCGGTCTGCTTTGTCTCTGTACCTGTCTCCACATCTCCTCTGTCTGTATCTCTTTCTCTCCGTGAGTCTGTGTCTGTGTCTCTCTCTCTGGCTCTTCCCTCCGTTTGTCTGTCTGTCTGTCTGTCTCACACTGTTTCTCCACCCCTTCGTTGCATGCTGCCACTTGCCACGGACCGATGTCGATCACAGGATTAGCCTGTAGCTCGGCCTGGTCAGTTACATGCATCACAAAGGGGGCGAGCAGCGCTGTACACATAATCTTATTAATGTATACCGTCAGTCCCGCAGATAACAACGGACTGGTGCGGAAATTGGAACAGCCCGTCAGGAGAGTTGTCTGCTGGCATCCACAACATCACGGACTCCAGGGTCTGATGCCACGTGCCAAATTCAGCTGATGAGACCAATGGACAAAAAAAAAAAAAAAAAAAAAAAGAGCGCGGTGGTAAGGGAGTCATGCACTTTGTGGGCAGTAGAAGTTGCTGTGCGCTCGATCTCTGTCACACGCATCTTTGTTATGGGATGGACAGTATGGACCGCCGCACCTTTCCTTAACCAAAAGTTGAAAAGGACGTGATCTGAAAATCTCTGAGCTGTGATGAGAGTCTGGGAGCCCCCCTCCCCGTCCACCCCCCCCCCAAAAAAAAAAAAAAAAAAACAACAAAAAAAAAAACAACAAACAAGCAAGCAAAAAAAAAAAAAACAACCAAAAACAAAAACAAAAACGAAAAAAAAAAAAAAGGAATCCTCCATAGCATCACAGCAAAATCCTGATTTTCACCAAGCATCAGGGAATGATAGTGAGGAAAAGGTTTCTGATCACGTGCCTCTTTACGCTCTGCAGTTCTGGGGGAGCCCGTTTCCTCCTCACGGTCCTTGTTGGTGGGAAGCCTGTGACAAAGCTTCCTCGTTGGGAGATTCATGGTGAACCGTTCTTGGACGGATATGGTCGTGATCACCAAGGAAAAAAAAAGATACACCCGCAGGTGCGGGTAGGACCAGAGAAGTAATACCGTCCTCAACTGCCCAACAAACCAGCTGCGAGCAAACCTTCACCACCTTTTGGAAGCCTGCGCTGTGTTCACACAGGATGCAGGCGCGCACAGGGCATTCCATTAAGACGTCAAAGGACATAAATGCTCCCTGGCAGATGCCATTGTGTAATGGCCACTGGAGGAGATGCGGCGGCGGCAGAACCTCCACGGGAGCGTTCCAACGGATAGGGTCGTGATCACCAGTCTGAAGTTGGACGCTTACGCGGCCTTGCCTGTGGCGAATGAACACTGGGTGCTAACAGCTAACAGACAGGACTTCTGCCTTTTCTGGTTCAGAGGAGACAATTCAGGTCTGTTCCGTTCAGGCTGGCTGTAGCCCACAAGACCGTACGGGCCATGTCAGGAGAGTTACGATGTAAAAAAAAAAACCGATTAATTAATACCTTTCTATCTATCAATGTTTCTATCTATCTATCAATGTTTCCATCTGTCTGTCTGTCTATCTATCTGTCTATCTATGTCTATATATCTATCTGTTTATCTGTCCGTCTGTCTGTCTGTCTATCTATCTATCTATCCACCTCTGTTCATCTGTCAGTCTGACTGTGTGTGTGTGTGTGTGTGTGTGTGTGTGTGTGTGTGTGTGTGTGTGTATGCGCGTGCGTGCGTGCGTGCGTGCTCACGCGCGAGCGTGTGTATATGTGCATGTATATGCGAGACCGTTGAACGCCACCAAAATGTCTCTGCAGCAGTGAGGGGACTACTCTGGTGGGTGATCTTCTACTTCTCTGGTATTCGGATTGCCACAGGACGAACCTGGGTATTGCTAAGTAGCAGCTGGAAGGAGGAGGAGAAGGAGGAGGAGGTGGGTGGTGGTGGTGGGGTGGGGGGGGGGGGGGGGGGGGGGGCTTGTAGGCAAAAAAAAAAATGACTTGGACGTAATTGTTACTACTATCAAAACATACAAGACCGAGCAAACTGTTTTTGTTTTTTTTTGAACGGAACATGGCAAATATAAGTAACGTGACTCAGAAATTTGTCGTGTCATGCTCGACAACATCAGGTTTCAGTCTATCATCTGGTACTGTCTACACACTGTCTTCGATATAAAGCGATCACGTTTTCTGAGAATGTCACGATATGGATTATTCTGCAAGCAATACGCTCAGTTATCTCAGCTTACCTCCGCTCAAACTCATGAGCAGATCTGATGGCATGATCACACTCGTGTTAAGTGAACGCACCTGCCTGTGGTGGCTGATCCATCTGTTCGAATGGGTTTGGGTTTTACATCGAGTGCGGCCACTTGTTTCTCTCATACACGCCAGACGCCGTGTATCTTCGTTCTGCAGGGAAAGGCCAGTCCATCACACAACACGCTCTGCCTAACTGCGCGTGGTATGCTCACATTATGATCACGAAAGGCAAGTGTTTGGAAGAGAAAAAAAAATGACACTGAAACACATGCCTTTACTCCGGCCATTTCTCAACTCATCGTCTGTCTATCTGTCTGTCTGTCTGCCTGTCTCTCTCTCTCTCTCCGTCTCTGCCCTCTCTCTCTCTCTCTCTCTCTCTCTCTCTCTCTCTCTCTCTCTCCCTGTCTCTACCTCTGTCTGTCTGTCCGTCCGTGTGTGAAGTGTGTGTGTGTGTGTGTGTGTGTGTGTGTGTGTGTGTGTGTGTGTGTGTGTGTGTGCGCGCGCGCGCGCGTGTGTGTGAGATTGTCTGTCTGTCTCTCTGTCTGTCTGTCTGTCTCTCTGCCCACCCCTCCTCTCTGTTCGGGTTCTGTTGTCTTCCCCCACCCCCCCTCTGTTCGGTTTTTTTTTCACTTAATCTCGTGTGTACACATCCCTTTTCTCTTGTTTTTAATGATTTGATCTGCTTTCAGCTTAGGCAATAGATCCTCTGCAAAAGAAATCGGCAGAAAACCGGTAGAACACGGCGACAAAAAAAGGCTTTTGTTGAAATTTGTTCCCGGTGGGAAATTGAAGATAACTACAAACAAGCAAAACACACGAAACGAAAAACGAATAGTGTAAACATTACACCACAAAAATGAACATACAAAAACGTACACCAACAAAGAGCATTAGAACAACAGCGGAATGTTATTTCAATACAGAACACTGACGCAAAAGGCGTGACAGAAAACAGAAGGGAAGTAATTAGAATATACAAACAAATAATTAAACTGAAAAATTTGCAAGCTTAACGAACTTCAATCCATACTTATCCTCACGAAGTAAGTTTAGATACTGGAATGATAGAGATAAGCTTTCTGCAAAACACATAGACCTTTGATTTAGTTACAACATACATTAAAATAAATAACGGAACTCGAGGCGGAATATGAGCTTCATCTTAAGCCCCATGTCCCTTGCTTTCACAAGGAAAACGGTTTTCATCTTTGCAGAAAATAGTATTAACACCTTTTTTCCAAGAAATCATTTATTGTCACTGTCTTCTTTAAGGATCAAAACTGTCTTCTTTTTGGAAAAAAACCACAGTGAAAATCACTGACTATTATCACCTTTTTTGTCGAAGGATAATCACAGTCCTCCAATTAGCTTGTTTTCTTTTTCTTATTACCGTAGCCTTACTGATCAAGGAGAGTCTGTATAGAGCCGTCAAACTATTTGTATGGTTAAAACAAAGTCACCTCCTCAAATGGTCACATCCTGAAACGGTCGCATCCTGAAACTGTCACATCCTCGGAAAGGCCTAATCCTGGAAAAGTCACATCCTCAAAGAGGAAAGATCGAAAAAGAAAAAAAATTGTCCTGTAAAAGAACCAAACAGCACAAACGATTCATGATACAGAAGTTAAATCATTGACATCCCTACGGTGGAGAGGACAGGGCGATGCCAAGAGACGCCCTCCATTCCGCTCTATTTCTCGAACCCAGTTTGAAACCAATCGTAAAATGAAAATGAAAAACATTTCACTATAACAAAAATATATTGATAATCCATGACGGGGTACTAGCACGGAATACACAGCTAGACTCCACCCTGGGTAGTGTGTGTAATTTACTTTCCCCAGACGACAATCAACAAAAACAAAGCAGATACGTCATGAATTGCGACAGGAAGTAAGTGATGGGGAAAAGGGTTCAGAAGAAAGACAGAAGAACGGCCAACAAAGGCAGAAAAAAATAGTAGACCACAAAAAGGGAACACACACACACACACACACACACACACACACACACACACACACACACACACACACACATACATACAAATACACACGCAGAAAGTCCAAACGCGCGCGCGCGCGCGTGCATGCATGCACGCACACACACACACACACACACACACACACACACACACACACACACACACACACACTAACAAACGAAACAATATTAAGAAAAAGCAAAGCAAAAACACACACACACACACACACACACACACACACACACACACACACACACACACACACAAAACACACAGACAAAACAAAAAAAAAAAAAAAAAAGATAAAAAGCTAGAATCAAAAAAAAAAAGGAAGTTTTTACTGACACACAACTTTCAGAGCACAGGGGGGAGCTACTTGTCCTGAAACAGTTCTCACGAAGACATTCCCACAAGGCAGGATAATGACCGTTTCCTCGAGAAAAACAAAATAACGATGATATCTGGTTGCTCTATCATTCACGCTTTTCTTTTTAGAGGATAATAACTATTTTTTTTCACGGAAACACAGGGAAGCCATTACTATTGGTTTGTGAAGCTTAACAGCTCCAATAGTAACTGTATCACCAAACTAATCAAACGCATTACGAAGCTGTAGTTCTGTTGGTATATTCTCGTAAGCACGGTTTGTTGGATGAGAGATTAATGCGATCCCTCACCCTCTCAGGTTTTCTGTATGCATGTGAAACTTGACACTCACAGCAGAGTTACACAGAATTCTGGCAATTGAAAAGAGATGCTAAAGAACGATCTTGGGCATCAATTACACATACCACGTGACAAACGAAGAAGTCGCAGAATAAACCAACAGGCAATTGGACCCCACGAAGACCTACTCACAGTCGTCAAGAACCGGAAAATGAAGTGGTACGGACATGTGTCCCGTTCAGCAGGCCTTGCAAAGACAGTCCTGCAAGGAACAGTCAGAGGAAGCCGCAACAGAGGAAGACAAAGGAAGAGGTGGGAGGACAATATCCGAGAGTGGACTGGAATGAGCCTGCGGAATCTCAGCGAGCGGTGGAAGACAGGGACAGATGGAGGAGAGTGGTGGCCGGATCATCAGGGGTGCCCCAACGACAACAGACGATGTCAAGGGATAGGTGAAGGTGAGGTTAATGATCACACAATCTCAAATTTTAAAACATAATACTGTAACTACAACACCACCAGATATTTGTGGGAAAAAACAAACAAACAAAAAAAAAACAATAATCAACCTCCTCAACCTTCCCTCTTCAATCTCCTCAACTTTCCCTCTTCTGAGCACATACAAGCACGTGCTTTGTTGAGGCTGGTTCCCTTGAATGCCAAATCGAAACTCCGTTGATGTGCATCGGGAAGGTGCACTATCAAAAGATAATGTTTACAACTAAAAATAGACAACGTGTCCTCAATGGCTCCTGCCCGATAGGACATAAATCTAACAACGAGACGAAATAAACAAAACAAAACAGACCAAAACCAAAACAACAACAACACAACAACACACACACACACACACACACACACACAAGAAAAAAGAAACCGCCGCGCGCGTGGACACACACACACACACACACACACACACACACACACACACACTTTTCCATCGATGTTTTCTGTAATTTCTTACCTTTCTGTGGATCCATGCTATTCAGTGAACTTAGCGGTGTTTTTTTCACCCGAATAGAAAATTCCAACGCCTTCGCACTAAATCTTCGTTTCTAGAAAGGCCTGTCGAACTAGAATGGGGATGTGAGCCATTTGGGGACGGAGAATGTCTCCTAACGGAATGAACGGTGAGAAATGTATACATCTCTTACGCATTTTTTCGTTAGAATATTGATCGAGGCCGCTGATGCTACTGTTCTACATTTAAACATCGACGAAGACATTGGTCACACACACACACACACACACACACACACACACACACACACCACACACATATATATATATATATATATATATATACGCGCTCGCGCGAACACACACACACACACACACACACACACACACACACACACACACACACACACTCAGACACTCTTTGAATAATCAGTATCAGTAAACTGTCAGAACTTTATAGGTTCACTGCTAAAAAAATTAACATATGCATATACACTGAGAACAAATTCAATGGCTCAGAAACTGAATAAACCGCTCGAGCGTGAGCGCGCGTGCGTTCGCGTGCGCGCGCGCGTGACCACGCACACACACACGCTCTCTCTCTCTCTCACACACACACACACACACACACCTTCATCTTTACCTTCGCGTGGGAGGGGTAAAAATTTCTCACCTTGAGCGGTATGGCTTTTCCCCTCGAGGCCTTCCACAGCGGAGAAAAAACGAACCTCGCCTTCTCTCTCTCTCTCTCTCTCTCTCTCTCCTCTCTCTCTCCTCCTCGTGCCTCGCTCGTTCTCAGCGCCGCCTGTGCACGTGCTTTCTGCCAGAAATGACGGACTGCGTCACTGTGGCACGAGCGCCGAGTGTGAAGATATTGATTCCCGGAAATGGACGAGGCGATTAGACGTCTCCGGTTTGGCCGTTGTGTGAAATGCACTGGCGCTCGCTTCTCGCGGGGTGTGTGTGTGTGTGTGTGTGTGTGTGTGTATCTTTGTCTGTATAGTCATATGTGTCTGTGTGCTCTCTCTCTCTCTCTCTCTCTCTCTCTCTCTCTCTCTCTCTCTGTATGCGCGTGCGTGCATGTGAGTGAATGTGTGTTTGACCGTTGTGTGAAATGCATTGGCGCTCGCTTCTCTCGGTGTGGGGTGTGGGGGGGGGGGGGGGGGGGGGGGGGAGTGAGTGAGTGAGTGAGGGTGTGCGCGTGCGTGCGTGCATGTGAGCGTGCGTGTGAGTGAGTGAGTGAGTGTGTGTGTGTGTGATTTTAGACTATTATCATAAAAGAAGAGAAGAAGACGATGTGGTTACGTAGAACAAAAATAAAGGATAGATGAATTATAGGACAATAACTATGAAAAATTAGAGAAAAATAACTATAGTAATCTAACTTACGATTATGATTATAAAATGTTCCTTAATGGACTTTCCAAAAGGTGTCTCGTTAATTTAACAGAGAAACAACTGGCAACGAATCTAAAAAGTCAAACACATTAACATGCCCAGTGTCAGCACTTGGTATAACACCATTCAAAAGGGTTTCGTTAGTTCACAATCAAAAATCACATGTTGAACTGAAAGATCCCCACGACATACACACTTAACAGTCTGGCAATACTTGGTTCGTAGGGAATTACATAAAAGTCTAAAAGCCAGGCTTGAAACCGGTCGGCTAATCGACACAAAGTTTGACAGAGTTTGCTGACGAGGTTTTGATGAGGAACTGTATTGACTCAGAAAATCCCTTTCGATTATATGACTAATTTCCTTGTGTGACAAAGGACAGTCACCTTAATACTACCTAATATATTCTTTGCTCCCCTTTTTGCTGCTCTATCTGCTTGATCGTTAAAATTAAGGAGATGTGCGATGGAACCCAAGAAAATACAACATTAGTACCTTTCATGTAAAGACAGTGCAAAATGTACTTAATCTCAAATAATAATTCCTCTCTCTGTTTATTTTCAAAACAATGCAAACTTTTTAATACTGACTGTGAATCAACACAAAACAGGATATTAAAATATTGAGACTGGCAAGGAAATTAAGTAATTTAATGCCATCAGGACAGCAACAAGTTCAGCTGTAAATATGGAATGACCTTACCTAAATAATATGATTTTTCAGCTTTGAAATCTGGAATTACAAAGCCAGATCCCGCACTACCGTCATCAAGAACTGAGCCGTCAGTGTATACTTTCAAATAGTTAGTAAACTTTTTTCTTCCATGTCAATTTTGACAGATGCTGCTAACACATGCGGCGACATTCGTTTTATTTAGATCAGAAGAAAAAATGTTAACTTTTTTACTTCCGTTAGTTCCCAAGGGGGTACCGGCGGAACCAGTACGCGAGGCGCTGTCTCGTGTGGGTTAATCTTTGATGAAATAAAAACGTCTGAAATATATGAACGAAGCGTCTCTAAATTTGAATTTTTCTGTGCATTTTTCGAAAAATCAATGTCGGATCGTGTATTTAACTCTTCAAAGTCGTCTACAACAATCCGTCTCACTACATATTTGACAGAACTTATTTTCCTTTCTTCATCAAGTGGCAAAAGGCCTGCTATCTTATAAACTTCAGAGGACTTAGTGTGCACAGGTACACCCAGGGCCAACTTTACAGCTTTACTGTCAATTCTTTGAAGTTTCTTTAAATGCGATCGCGGAGCTGAAAAGAATACCTCCCTGTCCGTAAGTCAATCTTGATCGTACAAGACTGGTTGCTAAATGCAACAAAACTTTGGGATCCTGTCCCCATGGAGAGTGACTGACAAATTTTTAGAAAATTCAAACTTTTAACCGCTTTAGTAACTATCGAGTCTATATGTTTTTTTTTTTCCAGTTTTAGTTTTGGTGTAAGTAGGACACCTAAAAATTTTACTTCAAGTTTATAAAAAATTTCCCGTCCTCCCAGAAAGAATATAGGCAAGTTACTTGGGTTATATCCATTGTTAAAGAGAACCAAATGTGTCTTTTCAACAGAGAATTGAAAGCCGTTCAAATGCATATAACTATTTGATTTATCCAGCTCGTTCTGAAAGAGCTTCTGAATAATAAATTTATGTGACGTAAATTTGTTCTTTTCTTTAAAGATACCTTAATCCAAATTGCAATGTCATCAGCATATTGAGCTACCTTGGTATATGATGAAAAACATGTATGTAAGTCATATAGCATTACGTTGAATAACAAAGAGGGAGATTATAGAACCTTGTGGAATTCCCATATCTATAAATCTTGAGGATGATAAAGTCACACCAACTTTGGTCATTATGTGTCTCCCACTTATAAAGGATTTCACGTAATTGTAGACGTGACCAGAAAGACCAATTTGTTTTAATTTATACAATAGTCGGCTGTGCCACACTCTATCGTAAGCTTTAGTAAGATCAAAGAAGGAAGCAAGGACACTTTTACGTTTAGAAAAGTGTTTCTTAATTTGAGTTGTGTGTGTGTGTGTGTGTGTGTGTGTGTGTGTGTGTGTGTGTGTGTGTGTGTGTGTGTGAATGAGTCAGTGCGTGTGTGTGCGCGCGCGCGCGCGCGCGCGTGTGTGTGTGTGTGTGTGTGTGTGTGTGTGTGTGCGTGTGTGTGCGTGCGTGCGTGCGTGCGTGCGAGTGATTCAGTGCGTGCGTGCGTGCGTGCGTGCGCGCGCGCGTGTGTGTGTGTGTGTGTGTGTGTGTGTGTTGCTTTGCACTGCCATTTGTCATCTTATCATCCCCCCCTCCCCCCCCCAAAAAAAAAAAAAAAAAAAACGCGTTGTTATAAAAACATTTCTTTCCAGATAGAGATACGGTCACATCAACATTTAAACAGCCACTAGCTTTGTGCTTATGGTGCCACACAAAAACTTCTGTTCAGACTGAACTTAAATTTGCTTGATATCGTCAGTGATACAAAAAGAGCCCTTTATACACAGTGTGCATGTCTCCATTTCCATCCCACCCCTCAGCGCGCATTCCTCAAAAACAAACAAACAAACAAAAAAAGACAGACAAACAAACAAACAAACAAAAAAAACCCACACATCAACAATTTCTGCTATTCAAACTTTCTTCCGCAAGTAAACAGACTACATCATCGGTTCAACAGCACTTCAAAGAAAATCTACGTATCTGTATAATGAACAAGCACTTGCTTCTCTTGATGCCCTGGGTGTAAGTTTGTCCACTGTCACCCCCCCCCCCCCCCCCCCCCCCCCACACACACACACACTTAGTCCCGTTTTTTTCTACCCCCCCCCCCCCCCCCCTTGGCCTCCTATGTTTTTTACTTTATTCTGGTCTGCATATTTCTGATCTACGAAGAGCTGATAATGTTTTGGATCGGATGGAGACTATCCGTTGAACTGGTGTGTGACTGGAAGGCGGACGGATGCATGGATTAGTGTATAGGATGATAAAGAGATAGAGAAAGAGTTGATTGGTAAACGAGTAAACAAATAATTCAAACAATTCGATCATGTTGTCCACAGGGACAAATTTCATGAAATCCAAACTTCTGTCGTGAGGGCTTCTTCAGCTCTCTCTCTCTCTCTCTCTCTCTCTCTCTCTCTCTCTCTCTCTCTCTCTCTCTGTGTGGGTGTGTGTGTGTTGTGTGTGTGTGTGTGTGTGTGTGAGAGAGAGAGAGAGAGAGAGAGAGAGAGAGAGAGAGAGAGAGAGAGAGAGAGAGAGAGAGAGAGAGAGAGAGAGAGAGAGAGAGAGAGAGAGAGATATCAACAGAATTTTTTTTTTTATAAATTGGAGTTAAGACAGAACATTTCTCTCAACAAATGATGCACTGAAATAGGATTACCACAAGTACAAAAAACATGGCAAGAATATTTTGTGTTCCATGCATTTAACTTGAGTTTTGTTACTATCTTGGAAATGTGACGAGGACAAGTATTTACATATTTGAGATTTTCTCCACAATTTCTGTTATAAAACACAATTTTCTAACTTCAGCAACATTTCTGACGAAGATGTTTTCAGTGAAGATAATAAATTACGATCGAGGCAATGTTTAGCTCCAGTTTTAGCAAGTTTGTCTGCTGCTTCATTCCATTTCAACCCACTATGAGAGGGAACCCAGCAAAAGTCAATACATATTCCTTGAATCCTTAAACAGTGTATGAGGTGATGAATATCAAAAAGCAAATCTTTCCGAGCCTTACCATCCCAATGTTCCAGAGACTGCAAGCAGAGATTTTGAATCAACACATATGACAATATTGTGAAAAGGCATGGGAGCATCATAAATGTAGCTCAAAGCCATCAATATTGCATATAATTCTGCTGTAAATGTGGAAAATCCTATGCCAAGACGATAATTCTTTTTCACATTTAGGCTAGGAATGACAAAACCAGAACCACTACCAATGTTATCTAGGACTGAGCCATCAGTGTAAATTTTCAGGTGATTGCTATAAAAATTGTCAAGATGAACTCTGACCTCACTAACCAAGAGATTTACGTTTTCAGTTTTAGGAACACTTGTGTCATTATAATCAAAATTTCCACACAAATGCTCCCAAGAGGGAATCTTAGGCGTGATGGGATCTTCAGAAACTGTTGATAAATCAATGTTACAATCACACATAAGCTTATACACGTAATTTCTAATTGGTTGTAAATATAAAATATTTCTATCTCGTTTGGGATAATCTTTGTTCGAATCCATCAATAGTTCTGCTGTAACCGAGTTCTTAACTGACACAGACTTCTAATCACATATTTTGATACGTCTAAGAGCCGTTGTTCTCGAAAAGGTAAAACCTCTGCAGCTTGATAACTTTTGATAGTATTTGCGTGAACTGGTACACCTAAGGCCAGTTTCACTGCTTTGCTATCCAAACTTTCTAGCTTTTTTAACAGATGTTTTGGAGCAGAATAATATACTTCTTGGGCCATACTTCAATTTGGATCGAACTAAAGAAGTAGACAAATGCAATAAAGTTTTCGTGTCTTGCCCCCAAGGCTGACAGTTGATTATTTTTTTAAAAGTTTAATCTTTTTCTTGCCTTGGTTAATAAATGTTCTATATGCTTTTTCCAACTAA
>JADBJO010000446.1:650000-655000 GCA_016801955.1 Conus betulinus
ACCGGTTTTCTCCTGTTCTCGTTTGACAACCGATTTTTAAAGACTCAGTGTGACACTTCCGGGAGAAGACTGAAGGTGGGTGACTGTTTTTATCACGGCCTGGGCCACTTCCTCACCAACCTCTACGCGGCCCCGCGTCCCCGTGGTTCCGTACAGGTATGAGTAAAGAAACCCGCGGAGTCTCGTGGCGGCCGTTGGTGGACTTTTTCACGGCGTCTCTGGGTCAGCTTCCAGAAAGCTGTCGCAGTCAGAATTCCGCGTTACTAAATAAGTGTTATTACCGCCGCCCCCTATTACTATAATACAATTGATAATATCATAACAATAGAACCATAAGTGATGGTCAATAATTTTACTCCCCATTTACTTATCCCCCCCGTCCTTTTCATCAGCCAGTCGATTATCCGCTTACTTGCCCCCTAACATCATCCCCACCCCTCCTCATCAATCATCTCATTCTCTTCATCATCACCACCAAAGCAGCCCTCACGACATGCATCATCCGCAACATCATCCGGTCACCCCCCCCCCCTCATCCCCTCCCCCGGCATTTCCCATCTTCACAACCCCACACCCATCCCTTACCCTCTAAATGTTAGCGGTCCTGATTTTTCCTGTGCCATCACCATTTTTGGCGACAGACGGCATTGGGGGAAAAGTGATCATGCATTGAAATGTTCAATGGCATTTTGAAAATACACATAGCTGTTTGTTGTTGGTCGGTCAGAGAAGAAGAAGAGAAGAAGAAGAAAGAAGAAGAGAAGAAGAAGAAGGAATCATCAAAGAAGAATGACCCTCTAGAATGAGAGGAGGAGGAAAAGAAGGAGTCTAAAGAGAAAGAAGAAGAAGAAGAAGGAGGAGGATGGACCCAGAAAAGAAGAAAGAAGAAGAAGAGAGAAGGAGAGACCGGAGAGGAGTGGAGGAGTAGGAATGCGGATAAGAACAAGACGAAGGAAGAAGCAGGGAGGAGGAGGAGGAGAAGAAGTAGAAGAGATGAGGAGGAGCAGAGGAGGAGGAGGAGGAAGAGGACAGTCTTTCGAAACGAAGAAGAAGAGGTAAGAGAGAAGGAGGAGGGAAGGAGGAAGGAGCGGGAGGAGGAGGAGGGGAGGAGGCGGCGGTCGAAAGAACGTCTTTTGAATGAAATTTCGGGGGAGGGAGGGAGGAGCGTTTTTTGAGGAAAAGAGAGAGAGGTTTGAGGAGGGGGTGGGGAGGAAGGGAGTGGGAGGAAGTAGGGTGAAGGGGAAAAAGGAGGAGGAGGAGGGGGGGGGGTCCCCTGGGGGGGGGGGGGGGGGGGGGGGGGGGGGGGGGGGGGGTTGTGAAACCCACAACCACCGGAGTTCAACCACGTGCATCATTCAGGCCCAGACTGAAAGAAAAAGATCTGCAAATGGGTGGCCCAACATAAGCCAACTACAAAACGGGTTTTTATTTCAGTGGATAGGTAAACTACACATGGCAGGGGATGATAACTGGAGTTCTTATTCCTAAGCGAAAATTCTGGAAAAAAAAAAAAGTTCTTTGTACTTACCTTGAGGAACAAAAAACTAAAAAAACATGGAAAAAGTAAGTAAAGCAACTTCAAAAACCAACCAATATGGAAAACATGGTCAATACAATGTAAGATCATCTAGAAGTCTCTTTTTTTTTTTTCTCTCTTTATTTAATGACGACTCTGATTGAAAAAAATAGTGGATTAGAGAGGAATCACAGATTTAATAAACCTAAATGAATCTAGACTTCAAAACAGAGAGAATTTCAACAGCAACAAAACAACAAAACAAAAAAATAGACCGAAGTCCAGCCATCACAGGTTTATTGCGACTAAACGCGGAGAAATTTTCAAAAAATAACGCACCTCTCCCCAAATCACTGTCAAAACGGGAAAGAAGAGATTAGTCCAACAAAACGGAACGATAAACCCGGAATACAACAGAACAAATGGAAGTATACAACTTTTCTGTAACCGAAGTATAACAATTTCTGTACCGAACCCAAGAACACTGTACAATTTTTTTTACGTATAACTGAAATGAACGGAGAGACAGATATAAAGCCCTCAGTGGTGCCCTATTGGTTTTTTTGGGCCAAAGAAAACTGAACATTTGAAATCGATAAAAATGGATGGACCTCCCTCTCGACGTTTGCAAGGAAGGAGTTCGATTACAGGAGCTACAATGGAAAATCACATGCACAACATCTACCCCCTCAATATACTACTACACTACACAAAATGAAGCTAGAGGATTGATAACGGATGCTCCATCTGTAGGGAGGAAGTGGATTATATCGACATTTTTTTTTTTTACGAGTGCCCGCCCGTTTTCTGGTTTTTCTGGTTTTTGGAAAAAAAAGATCGAAACTTACATTCAAGGTCTCCTGGAGTGCGGATAAAACTGTCCATTACGTGACATCTTGCTGGGAGTAGATGATCGATCCCTAAGCAGAGATGCTTTGAAAATTATAAACAACATAATCTTGATCGGCAAAATGAGCCTAAGTATAGCAAAGAAAATAAAATCTCTCTCGCCTATATACTTAATATTTGAATGCCAATGAAAATATGGCACCTTGTGATCCCCGAGAATTGCCCCCAGTGGTAGCATCATTTTCTCTGTCTGTCAGTCTGTCCGTCTCTGTCTGTCTGTCTGTCTCTGTCCTGTCTCTCTCTCTGTCTGTCTGTCTCTCTCTCTCTCTCTCTCTCTCCCTCTCTCTCTCTCTCCATCAGTTGTTCAGATTGTTGTCAGACAAATCTTAAGTGTGCCGCACAAATGCGTATGCGAATATACACATATGATATCTAATACCATTGGTATGCAATTTTTTTCTTATGATAGCCGCTTTGATTCTGCTTAAAGAATAATTGTAACAAAAATTGAAACATAACCTAACAAACCCAGTCCTTGAGTAACCCAAACATTTTATCCCAGACACTAAAACTCGAGAAAAAAAAAAAAAAAGGGGGTGGGGGTGGGGGGTGGGGGGGTGGGGGGGGGGACGTGGGGTTGAGAGGGGGGAAGACCGGAGATTTGGGGATGGGAAGGAGGGTATGGATGACAGTGGGGGAGACGGGGAAGTGAGGGGAAAAATAAATAAACAAACAAAACCTCTTACGCCTATCGTCACGCTTTTTTGGCTTTCCTCATGCTTTCCTTGTGGACCCTTTTCTTTTCGCTGTAAGGCTGGTCTTACTGGTGAACAGCCAACTGGTGAGACAGTTTGCAACAAATTTCTACACACACCTCTACGATGCTGCCTCTGTCTGTCTGTCTGTCTGTCTGTCAGTCCTCTCTCCTCTCTCCTCTCTCTCGGTTCCCTCCTCTCTCTCTCAAATCTCTCTCTCTCTCTCTCTCTCTCTCTCTACGGGAAAATCTGAAAGAATGGAAAATAATTTAAGCATTACGTCTTTTGTTTCATTTGTGTTGTTTCTCTCTTGTGTATAAGCAGCACATTATCAGTGTGAGAGTGCCACTACACCGCACATTAGAACGTTAACAAAACCCCGACACTTTGCATCAAACGCCAAACACTCAAGTCTGCAAGACTATGGCCATTTTGCAAGGGAACATACAGACTATGCATGGTGAGTAAAGGACTGGTTGGAGAGGGGAAAAAAAGAAAAACAAAACAAAACAAAACAAAAAAAGCTAGTAGCGGAAATTGCTTTTGTTATTTTTCCGCCGTTTTTTTTTTTTTTTTTTTTTTTTTTTTTTTTTTTTTTTTTTTTTTAAATTTTTTTTTTATGAGAGAAGGACAGAAAAAAGCACAAAAAATGAAGAGGTGGATTTTTCGGCCTTAGGAAAAAAAAAAAAAAAAAAAAAAAGAAAAAAAAAAAAAAAATCACCGCCTTAGGTACTCCATTGATTCGATAACTGATGCCACACGCCACAAAAAAAAAGAAGAAAAAGAAGAAGAAGAAGAAGAAGAAAAAGAGAAGAAGAAGATTAAGAAGAAAAAGAGAGAGAAGAAGAGAGAGAGGAAGAGAGAGAGAAGAGAGAGAGAGAGAGAGAGAGAGAGAGAGAGAGAGAGAGAGGAGAGAGAGAGAGAGAGAGAGAGGAGAGAGAGAGAGAGAAAGGAGAGAGGAGAGAGAGAGAGAAGGAGAGAGACAGAGAGAGAAGAGAGAGAGAGAGAGAGAGAGAGAGGGGGGGGGGGAGGGGAAGGAAAGTATGAAAAGGGATAAGAACTTCTGGGAAGAATAAGAATGGAACGGTTTGAGGTGGAAGAGAAGCAACACACACACACAGAGAGAGAGAGAGAGATGAGGAGAGAGAGAGAGGAGAGAGAGAGAGAGAGAGAGAGAGAGAGAGACAGACAGACAGACAGTCAGAGAGAGAGAGGAGGGAGAGAGGCAGAGAGGAAGAAAGGGAGAGAGAGAGAGAGGAGAGGAGAGAGAGAGAGAGAGAGAGAGAGAGAGAGAGAGACAGAGACAGAGAAAGAGAGAGAGGATCAGGAATGACATGCTGCA
This sequence comes from Conus betulinus, assembly GCA_016801955.1. Lineage (NCBI taxonomy): Eukaryota > Metazoa > Mollusca > Gastropoda > Neogastropoda > Conidae > Conus > Conus betulinus. The sequence goes on from JADBJO010000446.1 coordinate 654,463, forward strand.
AGAGAAACAGTCAGAAACGTTTCTTTCAACGATCATGTCTCTCACGCGTAGAGTGAATGACAGCCTCCCTGATGAAAACGTACCGAAACTGAGACACGTGGAAAGGCAGTCATTCAAATTAACTAGAGCAACAACACTGGAAGGAAGACAAAACATAGTTCTCATCTTTGTGAGGTAACACATGTATGGGAACATGTTTTCTGGCCATCACTGAAACATAACATGGGTATTGAATCATAGGCCTACCACTTAAGCAAATGCATTTGTATAAGAAACAAAATTATTTCATTGAAGGATGACACGTGCCACTTGTCTATTTACATAACCCAGTACTGAGAGATGGGGGGTGAACACGTTCTTGTTGATGAAACACAGATAGATAGACACATACCTAGACGAATTGATAAACAGACAGGTAAACAGGTGGACAGGTAGACAGACAGACCGAAAGATATACAAAATCAAACAGACAAATGTACATATAACTTTAACATAACTGTAAAGATAGATAAACTGGACAAACGAGTCGCGCCGAAGG
>JADBJO010000446.1:665000-675000 GCA_016801955.1 Conus betulinus
GTCGTAAAAAGAACTGTCGTAACACGACTTGTTATTGCCTGGCTTGAATAGTCAAAAGTACTCACTTTTCTGTCTCATCTGTGTTGTTTCAGTGATGTTATCACCCTCCACGCCTCTCGTTTCCCTTTAACTGTACAGAGCTACACGAAGATTAGTATAGCAGAGGACCAACAACTTTCATGTGATTGTCAGGTAGGCCTAACAATGTCTCAGTCATCAAATCTCATTTTGATCTTCGGTCTTTTAAGCTGGCGTGAGACTCGCCATACCGTGCAGATCTACACTCAACTGTTGGTCGGCTAGATGGTCCCCAAACGATGACGTGGAGAGGGGGAGTAAGGACGGGGTTGGAAGGGGGAAGGGTCTCTTATTTAGATGGTCCCGCGTGTTGCGACGCATGAGGCAGTCAAGGCGCTCCACTGTGCACGGTCCTCAGCCAGTTTGCTGGTGTCACTCCATCCTCTGTCAACGAGTCGGAGGTCTCTCTCCACTGTCTGTCGCCAGGGGTCTCTTCATATGACGTGAAATAATTTTCGTAACATGCCTTGAATGGTCTGACTTGAATAGTCAAAGCTTTTTTTTTTTTCTGTCTCATCTGTCATCTTTCCGTGATAGGCTAGGCCTCTTACCCCACACCGCTCATTCCCTCTAACCGAGCACAGCTACACGAAGGTCGGTATAGCAGCGGCCCAAGTTCCAGCAATCTTCAAGGAATAACCGATGTCATTGTGAGACATTCCACTTGAAGAGGACACACTGCACTGATGCCGAATCATTTCGGTCGGGCTCAGTGATGGTCTGGTACGAAAGTTTTGAACACACTGCTTTGATCCAAGATATTTTGAACACTTCCTCAAATCAGATCAGACCAGTTCTCTCTCTCTCTCTCTCTCTCTCTCTCTCTCTCTCTCTCTCTCTCTTAATATCTTAATATCCCTAAAGGATATTCTGCCCCTCTCGCCTACTCCAGTCCTTCGAGGCTTCTTGCCCCCAGGCTGTCTCAGGCCCTCTCTGTTCTGTTCCTACACCAGTAACCTTTTAAAACGACGGCAGAAGCCTCAGCTTAAGGCGCATAGATTGTGTGTGTGTGTGTGTGTGAGAGAGAGAGAGAGAGAGAGAGAGAGAGAGAGAGAGAGAGATTTTAAAAAGGTAGAAACTTGCTCGATCACTCCAATGGACGTACGAACTTTCCCCATCTGTCCCCTTGAGTCCCCCGGAGAGCTCTTTGATGTCTGAATTTCGGAACACGCGATTCTTCAGTTAGGGTCCCGTGTTCGCCCCTTTCGTGCGTGGAGTCTTTTCCGTCGTCAGTGACAAATGACATCATCGCATGGCAACGGCACTGATGTATAATCAATCGGTCAGCATTGACATTTAATCACATGGCCATTTGCCAACGGCACCGACGTGAATCGATGGACGAGCGGTCAGTGGCACTGGCTGTTTCAATCACTTTGTGATACGTTAAATACCAGATCTGTTATCTATGTTAGGTCAGATAATTGGTGACTTTTGTCTGCTCTGTGCGTCTTACGTTTATCATTTTGTGTGGTTTTTTTTTTTCCCTTCGTTCATGAAACTTTTGCTCATGTGTGCAAAGCGTGTGTAGAACGCCGGATACGTAATCCAAGGGTTGCGGGTTCGAATCTCCGCCGGGCTGTTTCGGTACTTTGGATTTTTTCCCCTCGGAGTGTACATTAGTACTGACTCCATTTCCCAGACAGTCCTTCGAATGAGACTAAAAACAAACTGACGATTAGTGTGTGAACGCACGCATAACATCTTGCACACATGTCAAATCCCATCACCAACTTTCGGAAGAGAAGACCGGTTTTGGCCGTTGGTATGGATGGCACGTTACACATAGCATGCACCTCCCCCGAAGATGGAGTATGGCTGCCTTAATGGCGGGATAAAAAACGGTCACGGTCACACAAAAAACTCCACTCCGTTTTGTTGGGTAGATGGGATTAATACTTGCCTGTCCATATAGGGAGTGTCCGCAGGAGTATCAGCCTGCGTACGCAGAAGAAGAAGAAGAATATTCTATTAAAAGAAAAAAAAAAAACATTTTGGACAATACAAAGCAAACTATGTCCATCTCGGACACAATGAGACAGACACGGCGGACCATGTCTGTATGTGAAAGACATTCTGAGACAGATGAAGACAAACAAGGCGCTCCACGTTTTTGTCTGAAGGCGCGTGGTGTGACGGGAGTGGTTCTGGTGAGGATTGGCTTGGTGTGTATTTTTCCTTTTTTTGAAATTGTTCTCTTTCTGTTTTTTGTTTCGCAAGATAGCTTTTTTTCAACCCAGAGGCGGGGTGGGATGGGCGCGCAAAATGTGCCTTTTTCTTCCTCCTCTCCTTCTCTTCTATCTCCTTCTCAGTCCTCCCCCCTCTCTTTCTCTCTCCCTCTTTTCTCTTCCCTCTCCCTTCCCCCTCCTCCCCCCCCCCCCCCCCCCCCCCCCCCTCATTCGTGTAAACATTCTATCACTCTCTCAGGTCTCAAGGAGCCTCTACAACCATCCCTGAAGGTGAGTTTGTTCTCTCTCCCTCTCTCCCCCCCCCCCCTCCCCCCCCCCCCCCCCCCCCCCCCCCCCCCCCCCATCCTCATTCGTGTAAACATTCTTACACTTTTTTCCCAGGTCTAAGAACCTCTACAACCATTCTTGAAGTGAGTTTTCTCTCTCTCTCTCTCTCTCTCTCTCTCTCTCTCTCTCTCTGGAGTAAACGTACGTACAAATTTTAACACGTCTAAGGAAATCTGCAATATTTCTTAAAGGTGAGTTTGTTAATGGCCTTTCAACTACGAGTGGAACCGTGAAACTTTTCGGTGTGTTTAAACAGAACTTTTACATTAGTGATATCTTAAAACATATGCGTGTCGCATACCTTGCGTAATATTCATGTTTATAACTGTCAGGTATAAAATAACGTCTACAAACCTCTCCTTGGCTCAGTCGCGAAAGTGAATGAATTATCCAAACATCCCTCCTCCCTCCCCAATCTCCCTCTCTCTCTCTCTCACACACACACACACACACGCGCACACGCACACCACACACACACTCCGCGCACACGTCTGTGTGTGTGTGTGTGTGCGCGCGCTGCGCGCGCGCGCGTGTGTGTGTGTATGTGTGTGTGAGAGAGAGAGAGAGAGAGAGAGAGAGAGAGAGAGAGAGAGAGAGACAGACAGACAGACAGACAGACAGACAGACAGACAGACAGACGGACAGACGAGACAGACAGACAGGCAGACGGACAGAGAACTCTGTGCGCCTTATGGAGGCCTTTCTGCTTGTCTGTCTCTATCTCTGAAAATGACACATGAAGCTGCTGATACACAGCACAGAAAGAGGCATGGAGGAGATGGCCTGTTTGGAGTTTAACACGCCACACAAAGCAACTGGGTCTGATCCATGCGTTGAACATAACGCCGTTTGTGTAAAGGCAACGATCTATCCAACTCACATCCACACCCCTCTTTAAGAAAATCACTGTAAGTCAGCACAGAGAGTGAAACAGACATGCGAGTCCTGCACGCTTTTTAAGAGCAATTCCTAAACCCGTGAAAATTATGCCCCTCTTCACGCTTGAAATTCGTATTCTCCTTCGCGCGCGGGTGCACACACACACACACACACACACACACACACACACACACACACACACACACACACACATCATCATGTCCTCCCTTAGTCGTGAAAACTATGTCTTTCGCGCACTGAAGCGATGTCCCTCTTTAGACTCAAAAATTAATTTCCCCTTCACGCGTGCAAATTTGTTTTTTTTTTTTTTTTTTTTTTTTTTTTTTTTTTGTATTCCCGTTCACACGTTTTTTTTTTTTTTTTTTGTTTTTTTTTTTTTTTCTCCTCAACATGTATAAATGATGTGTCCCTTGTCACTCGTGAGAATTATGTCCCCGTTTGTCGTCATTTGTTTTCCGGTAGTTTTTTTTCCTCATATAGAATCTTTGGGACCCTTTTTCTGAGTGGTAAGTGGGTAAGGATGTAGAAGGGGGGGTGTTCTGGTTCTGCCTTTTTCTCCCATGCCCTGTCAGCAGAACTGCATCCAGATCGCTCATTCTGGCTTTCCCCCGTGCATAGCTACACCCCGCCAGACTCGTGCTTTCGTATCCTCAGCGCCCGTATCCTAAAGGAAACGATCAATATCGGATCGCCACGAAGCAACCCACCAGAGGAGACTCTGCACCGCCGCTGAACCTCTTCGGGTGGCTCTCAGTGTTTGTCTGTTGTATGTAATCCAACCGATGCAGGACCCCGCCTGCTCAGGTCCATACTGCCGACCACGATGGCTTTGTCCAGAGGCGGCGTGTTGGAGTGTTCCTCCCTACTCTTCCTACTCTTGCTTGTCCCATCTACCTTCTTAAGAGCCCCACCTCGTTTGTCCATTGACAGTCCCCGCGAGCTTGCTGCCACGAATACGCTCTTGCTCGTTAAGAGCGTGGATATAAAGAGGAAACGAGAACTGAGGTCATCGCAGCAGGAGACAATAAAAGACTTCAGGATCTGAGACTTCTTTTTGAATGAGGATCAGAGAAAATGAGCGACTTCACAATTGAACCACTAGCAGCAGCAGCAGCAGCAACAGCAGCCGCCGCAGCAGCAGCAGCAGCAGCAGCAGCGGTAATAGTGGTGGTGGTGATGGTCATAGTAGCAGCAGTAGCAGAATATCAATATTGCGCCTAATCTCGTTTGGAAACCAAGGTCTAAACGCTCTATATAACCCCATGCTCTTGCTTACGCAACGTGTTGCCTACCTGCGTAGAGATAACTGAAGAGCTGCCTGCTGGCGCTGTATTCAGTCGCTTTACGTGTCATTCTGTCTTATATCAGTCACTCAGTGTTTCAGTCTTTTTTTTATATTTTTTCTCACGAAGGACACATGCTATTGTGTTGCATACGTGTCATCCACACCAACAGCCAAACTGACCTTTACTTCCGAAAAGTGGTGATGGGATTTCACGTGTGTGAAAGATGTTTTTCAGTGGATTCCCACACCTTAAAAGTCTCATTCGGACAGTTCCATAAATGGGAGTCGAAAACCGATCTCGGCTCCAAAGGAAAAAAAAAAATCTCCCTATACCGAAACGGCCCGGCGGAGATTCGAACCCGTGGTCGCAGGATCATCAAGATCACGAGTCTGGCGCTCTACAAAATGAGCTGTGCCGGCCCCATTAATCACCATGCAAACAGCCCTGTAGGTGATGATGAATACCTGGTGAGAGCTATTACAGTTATCCTGTCCACTATCAAAACGGACAGGACCAAAATCTACACACTGTACTGTCTTCACAATGTTGTATGTGCATGCCGGACAAAACAAACAAAACAAAATCTTCTACCCTCTACAATAATTCATCCCTTGCTGCCATCTGGGGTGGCTCTCAGGCGCTATCTGCAAAACCCCTGGACCCGTCCCTCCTCCCAACGAAAACAATCAGTTGTAGGCGAGGGCCATCGCCCTGAAGACACAGAGGTCCTGGCAGACAGATCGCCCTGTGCAGCGTCTACCACCGTGGTCAATTATTCAGTGAACTGCCCCAGAGGATGGTCAGTCCCTTGAGTCGGCACCACTGACAGCGAGGAAAACAAGAGGCTTTTGGAATCCTAAGATCAGGGAAGCGTGTTCACACTCGTACTACTTTTCCTGCCTTTTTACACTCATTTTTTTTCCCCTTTTCTCACAGCTTACCTCCCCCTCCCCCCCAACTTTTTCACTTTTTTTTTTTTTTCCTGTTTACACTCCTTACCCCTCCTTTTTTCACGTCTTTTTTTTTTTTTTTACACTCCCCCCCCCCCCCCCCTTTTCACTCCCCCCCCCCCTTTTTACATCCCCTTTTTCCCCCCCCTTTCCCAACATTCCCCCCCCCCCTTTTTATATACTCCTTTCCCCCCTTCTTTCACTCCTTTTTTCTCCCTTTTTTTTCCCACCCCCCCCCCCCCCCCCTTTTTTTCCACTCCTTTTTTTCTCCTTTTTTCACTCCACCCCTCCTTTTTTTTTTCTCTCCTGATTTGCCTCCTTTTCCTACCTTTTCCTCTTTTCTTACCTTGGCCTGTGTTTTTCCCCTTGTCCTGCTTTGTTTTAGCACCTTTGCCTCCTACCTTTTTTCCTGCTTACGCCTCCCCTTGCCTGTTCTCCAGACCTTTTCCTCCAGTTCTCTACATTTTCCTGATCTTTTTATTCCTATCCTTGTCTTCTGTTGTCTTCCTTTCCCTGTTTTTTTTTTTCCCCATACCTTTCCCCCCAATGTTTTTCCCCTACCCTTCCCCCCAATGTTTTCCCCATACCTTTCCCCCCAATGTTTTCCCCCTACCTTTCCTGCTTTTCCGACCTTTCACTATTTTTTTTTTCTGTAGCTGCTATTGACTATCTTTGCATACTCTTTCATGCCTTTGTGAGTTTTTTTTTTTTTTTTTTTTTTTTTTTTTTTTTTTAACATTTGCCTACTGTTTCCCTACATTTGCCTACTTTTTCCCTACATTTGCCTACTTTTCCCCTATATTTGCCTACCTTTTTTTTCCCCTACATTTACCCCACTTTCCCCCCCCTACATTTGCCTACTTTTTCCCCCTAATTTGCCTGCTTTTTCCCTATATTTGCCTCCCTCCCCCCCCCCCCCCCCCCCTACATTTGCCTACTGTTTTCCCCCCTACATTTGCCTACTTTTTTCCTACATTTGCCTACTTTTTCTTACATTTGCCTACTTTCTTTCTACCTGTACCTAAGTTTTTCCCTCTTTTTCATACCTTTTTCATACTTACTCCCCCCCCCCCCCCCCCCCCCCCCGACATTTGCTTTTTCTTTCTACCTGCGTACTTCTCCGACCATTTCCTATTCCTTCCAACTCTTTGCTATTTTTTTTTCTAACCTTTGCCTATTTTTTTCCCTACTAATTAATTACTTTTTTTTCTATCAACATTTTCCTATTTCACAAACTTCTTCCCATCGTTACCTACTTTTTTCGTCAGTTTTTCCCGCATTTTTTTTTACCTTTGCGGCCCTATCTTTTCCTACTTTTGCCTTGTGCCTTCACTACCTACCTTCCTCCTCCCCCCCCCCCCCCCCCCCCCCCCCCTCCAACAATTTTCCGCCTCCGCCTTTACTCGCTTTCCCCACACCGTTTCCTGCTTTATGCCTACTACCGCTACCATTCCTTGCTTTTCTCTGCTTTCCCCTGATCTTTTCCATTCCCCCTGCCGTTCTTAAGTTTTTTTCCCCCTGCATGTTTCCTTTGTTTTCCTACCATTGCCCATTCCCCCCCCCCCCCCCCCCCCCCCCCCCCCCTTTTTCCTGCATTTTTTTTTTTACGTTTCCTGCCTGTTCATGCTGTATCTATTGTTTCTTAATGTTCCTAGCTGTTGCCCCCCCCCCCCCCCCCCCTCCCCCTGTCTTTGCCTATTCTGCCATACCGTCTGGACAGCTCCTCTATCCGCCGTCCAGCTATTGTTTTCTTTTTTCTTGTCCAAATCTTTGTGTGTGTGTGTGTGTGTGTGTGTGTGGTGTGTGTGTGTGTGTGTGTGTGTGTGTGTGTGTGTGTGTGTCCCTTCAGTCATATCACTACTACGCCAGCCAGTCTAGCCAACCTATACATCACAGCATCCAATTCGTCCTGTCGTTCTTTTCCTGTCCAGTTTTTGGGTGTGTCCCTTCAGTGATATAACAGCTGAGCCAGTCATTCTAGCCACCCCCTACATCACAGCATCCAAATTTGTCCTGTCGCAGCTCAAGTGCTGACAGACAGTTCACAGCGAGAATTCAACATCAGGGCGTTATGGGGCAACCTACCTGAGAAGACCCTGCACTGCTGCCGAATGACTTCGGCTCTGTTCAGATTTGCCTGTTGTGATAGAAAAACGTTTTTTTGAAGTTTTTCCTGGCCGTATGATTCAGGGTGAGTCTTGGACACTCACAACTTGGACACTCACAACTTGGACACTCACTGCAGAACTACAAAGAAGAATTCTGGCAACTGAACCAGCCGCCGTGGCGAAGTGGTTAGCGTCGCGGGAAGACTGGGACCACACAGTCGAGTTTCATCCACTTAATGGATGCGTTTTCTGAGAGTGTTGCTCAAATTTCCAGACCAGCACTGCAGGTGCCTGTATCTCTCGGGCCTGGTTGACGCCGGGATATTATTATGAAAGGAAGCGTAGAGTACAGCCCTGTCATGTAGTCTCAGACCGAAATGGAAATCCGTAGCATCATCTTAATCATCCTCATTCTCATTGATCAGCAAAAAAAAGTCTCAAGTTCTGCGGCCCTTCATGCCCTGCTCTCATGGTGACCTCAATTTTGATGTCCTCTCCACGTCTGTGGCCTTGGTTTGGTTCCGTCGGGGTCACCGGTATCGGCGAGTCCATGGGGGCTGTCGTTGGACGGACGTGGTGGCGCCCTCCGGAGGGAGAGCTCACTCACGCCGGCTCCGCGACTAAGCAATTATTGTCGTCAGTAGGGGGCTTAGTAGGTGGTGTCCTGCGTATGTTAGATCAGAACAGGCGCCACTGAACACCACCGAAGTGACTCGGCAGCAGTGCAGTGTCTCCTCCGGTGGGTTGCCTCTTGACGACTTGACATTGACTGCTCCCTGTGGATTGCCGTGCCGGGCGCTGCGGCGGGGCCGACCGGTCTGTGGCTGTGGACGGGGTGTCGGAATGAGCGCGTGGCAGGCCTTGCAAAGACAGTCCTGCAAGGAACAGTCAGAGGAAGCCGCAACAGAGGAAGACAAAAGAAGAGGTGGGAAGACAATATCCGAGAGTGGACTGTAATGAACCTGGCGGAATCTCAGCGAGCGGTGGAGGACAGGGACAGACGGAGGAGAGTGGTGGCCGGATCATCAGGGGTGCCCCAACGACAACAGACGATGTCAAGGGACAGGTGAAGGCGAAGATGATGACTGAGGGTGAAGTCACTGCGTGCGGATTAGTCACACACGCTACATCAATTCAGAGCAGACGTAAAGAAGGAACAGGATGGGAAAGGAGGAGGAGGTGGAGGCGGGAGGAGGGGGGGAGGAGGGTCAATGTCAATGGAAGGGAGAAAACTTGTCTGAGATGTTCCACCAGTCTTTTTTTTTTATCTTCCCTAGGTGAGAATCATACTGACGGGCAAAGGATGGCCGTGGTGGTGAAGAATGACAAACTGTTCTTTGGGGTAGTTCTGAAAATGACAAGCTTCAGAATTGCCAGAGATTTTGGAGTTTTCCTTGATAAGTTTGTATAGCACGATTTCAGAAGCAATTAGAGAAGACACCTCCAGTGTGTGAAAGGCCCTGTCTGAGTAGTGCCCCCTCTTCCCCCCTCCCCCCCCCCCCTCCCCCTTCCACCCCCCCATCTTCCCGCGCATGGCCCTCTCTCCCCCTTTCCCTTTCCGCCTGAAGGGTAATCACCTTTTCCCTGGCGTTGATATTCTTTCAAATGTCAACTCAGCCACATCTAATTTAACCCACAAGATGTCTGCTCCTGGCACATATGTTCAGAAATAGAAATGCCAGATCTGTCGTGCCCGTACACACTGAGGTAGTAAAGGCCCCCAAAACGTTGTGTACTGTTCGATACTTTCCTTGAGTGGGTGACATCAGCCTTGACAACTATTGTACAGTCTTCAAGTCATTGTGTCAGACGCCATGGCTCGTAAAAAGCACCTGACCGAGTAGTGACGTAGCCAGAGTCCTATACACCAACGGACACAAACACAACTGAATGGCTGAGCAGACCAACTGTACATAACCAGTCCTTCAGCTTAGCGATATCCAACATGTTTAAAGAAGTAAAGGGAGTAACAAGAGAGGTACTCTGCCTCTTTTCGACCCACGTGGAATGAACAGAGGCCACAAGAGAACGAAAGGCATAGGAAGAGTGTGCGGAGTAAATGTGGAAGGAGAGAGGCACGCACACACAGCTGCAGCAACGTTTTGTACAGCGGTGTGCATTGAGCTGCTGGCTTAACATATCACATTTCAGGGTGAATTCAG
>JADBJO010000446.1:677500-682500 GCA_016801955.1 Conus betulinus
TCACTTTCAAACTCTGTGCCGTGGAAATGAGGAAAGTATTTTCAGATCCGAGCTGACATTGGTTCGAGCCAGACCTTTCCTCTTCCCTCTTCCAGTACCAGTGCCCCCAGCAGGAGCCCTACTGCACCATTTTCACTTGTTATAGCCTCACACGATGGCGCACGATGATGGACAACCTGGCGATGTACTGAAGTATTGCACTCTCTTATACCATAAACCCATTAGATATGAAATGAATCAACGTATGAAATCAGATGAAATGATTACGATCATGAATAATGAAACAGTTCACTCCCTGATAACAACTGTTTGTTTCTGAAACCATGTATCGAACTTTTTCAGGAATCATGTATCGCATTTACAATTTATATTTCTGAAAGTATTTGCCCGACACACACACACACACACATACACACACGCGCGCGCGCGAGCGCGCGCATGCACAGGTACACACACAGAGACACACGAACACACGCACAAGCACACACACAAACACACACACACACAAACACACATGCATAGATAGACACACACACACACACACACACACACACGCGCGCGCGCGCGCGCGCGCGCGCACGCACATAAAAGTAAAATAAAACTTTTCTTTATGGTGACAATTACACCAAAGTATTCACTACTTACCCCAAAGTAAAACGCCCTGAGGGGACATATCAGATGGAGCACTACAGATATTGATACCCTCACAAGAGTACAGCCAAAGTTTCCTCTAATTCCCTCTGAAGTCGCGCTGTATGGTGCTCGTTAGGAACGTATGCCGACTATCGCTGTATTGATCCTTGAACACCTCAAGGGAAATTTACTTTTTAGCTGTCAAAGCACGCCCACGTCCCTCAGGGCGAGGTATCACCTCATGTTAAGTCTGCGGAGGAAGGCTTCGTAGGACTTTTCCTTACTTTCCATCACACGTGTTTCGTCTCCTTCTTCTGGTAGGTTGCTAAGGCAAACACTTGCTGGAAACATGAAAAAAAAAAGCAATGTACGTCTTTTAAACAGACAAGACAGATGGTCAGTATGATAACTATTTCATACAAGATGGGGGAAAAACATGAAAGAGAAATTTACTATGCCACTGAATGAAAGAAACAATCGATTCACGAGACTGGGTTTGATATACCTTTTGCTTGAGAGGTCTTACAAAGCGATCCACTGTTTGTTTCTTTCGTTTGGTGGCATAGTAGTGACATCTGTTTCAACTTCCGCCTGGGGTCATCTTGAAACTAATTTAATAAAGGAAAGATTGCAGAGGACTGATCGTCTTTCAAAGCATTTTTTCAAAAAATAAATCCTCCTTCAATATTTATATTTTTGTCTGTAATCAATCTTCATGATGTGTTGATTAGTCTGATACTCAAGTCAGTCACTCACTAAGACCTTCAGAGAAGCAAGGAAGCAAGAGGTAGTTTATGCAGAAAAAGTCGCCGGAATCTACCAGGTGAAAGACACTGAAAGTGTCTGACGGAAAAGCAGGGAAAGTCCTCAACAGTCTTCCTCCACAGACTTAATTAGAGGTGACACCTCGTCCGGAGATACTTCGGCGTGCTTTGATAGCGAGAACTAAATTTCCCCTCAGGTGTTTAGGGAACGACAAGACGGTGACAGTCGGCAGACGTTCCTAACGAGCACTACACGGCACGACTTCAGTGGGAATTAGAGGACACTTCCTCAGTACACGTTGACGGTGCGAAGGTCTGGAGTGCCCTGTCCAGCTTGTCCCCTTAGGGTAAGTTGCTTTTGACTGGTGTGGTACCTAGATGTCTCTAGGTATGTCTGTTCATTCTCCCACATTAAAAAAAACCCTACAAAAATGCCCGTTAGTCGCTGAAATTTGTCTTAGCATGAATGCTTCCAGAACCACAAATAGGAAGCGTAACACATGATCGTTTAAAGAGAAGAGAATAATGGCTAAAGGGTTTTTTCTGTTGGGTGACTTGGCCCATTATAAGTTATGTCACCAGGAACAAAAAGTTTTAGAGGTGTTTGAATGAATACATACAGACTTTTATGCTTTTCCTGTGAAAGATTTGTGGGTGCTCTCCGAAGGAAATTTAAAGATATTGCTACTACTTTTCATTGTCACACAAATAAGAGTGAGTCCGGATTTATTTTGAAATACGTTTGCGTTATGTCTTTCTTAGATATCAATTGAATGATGGTCATTGGAAATCAGTTGTTGTTTTTTTCATTGTTGGCATTATTTGTTAGATATTACAGACATTATGGATACTGTGGTTTCTTTGACATTTGCCGTTATTTTACTATAACTACTATACTGGTACCATTTCTATTACTACTACTACTACTACTACTACTACTACTACTAACTACTACTACTATGATGACGATGATAATATAGTAGTAGTAGTAGTAGTAGCAGTAGCAGTAATAATCATTCCTCTTTTTTTTTTCTTTTGTCATGCTAAAATTGTATGCAGATTATGTGTAAGACTGACAAATATGCCACTGTTGTGCTGGTATCTCCTACAGGCAGGCTAGAAAACAATAACTACATGCAAAAAAAAAGACAGACACAACAACAAACAACAACAACAAGAAATAAAACCCCATCTTGCTTGAACCTTTTCTATCAGACGCCTTCCGTCTATTTCTCGTGTAAATTCCAGTGCATTTTCTGTGTAACGTTGACTGCTTCTTTGTGTTTATTGGATGCGTTTTCCCGGAACAAAAATGTTTCCCTAATTACCCAGCATTTTAAGATTTTGTCAATGCTGAAGGATGATCTGAAACATCCACAGAAATATGCATACTACATCGACAAGAGATAACTTGCCATCAGAGAAGAAGACATTGACCGGGGCTCTCCACACTGGCAACAAAACACAGTACAGAAAAAACTAGTGCACTTGATTTCAGCCATGATGTGGACACTGGAAGGCTGAGTGATTTCAAGGAGTAAGGCCGTTGGTATAAAACAGGGCATGGTAGGCGTCACCCAGGGTTAGAGTGACTGGACAAAGCACGGATGTCCCGCATTGGGGTCCATCCCTTACTGTGTCTGCCGAAGCCTTTGCGACTAGTCTGTTTAACGTTGCTATTCATACCGTTTCCTGTTTGCACCGTATCGCACTGATGTTTTAATTTGACATCGTTAGAGTCACTACAGAAACATCCCCATACTCTGGAACATGCATTGGTATATTTCTCTTATTCCGTCTTTACTCTCCTCTCGTTTCTCTGCCCCCCCGCCCCCCCCTCCCCCTCCCCCATTATCTTCCATCTCTCATCGTCTTCCATCGCTCCTCACATTATTCTATCACTCTCTTCATGGCATTACTTTGTTTTTATGGGCTTTCTGACATTTTTTGTTTCCCGCTTCATTACGTACGCATTTCTCCTCCCCCCTCCTTGTCCCCACCGTTTTTCTTAGCAGCTCTCTTGTTATCAGTTGCATGTGGTTAGTTTCTCGTTCCCTCCGTGTTTTTTCTTTCCGTTGTCCTCCTAAGCCCTTTGCACTAGCGTTGGGCAACGTATCCTAGGGTCAGAGTTTTGATGGCCGCTATAAGCGGGCGATCTTCCCTCCCTTCCTCTCGACATACGCCCATGTTGCTTTTGTGTCTGTATTATCTTCATCCCCATTGCTGTCACACACCAGCAGCCTGCCATGCAAAATCCGTCACAGAAACCATCCAGCTCACTCTTTAGTCCCGCGCGCTCTCCTCCTCTCCTTCTCCAGAAAGACCCCTCAGCCTCTCTTCCTCTCTTTCCTCCCCCCCCCCCCCCCCCCCCCCCCCCCCTCCAATTTTCTGGTCTGGTATGTTTCTGAATCATCCTCATTTTTTCGCGCTTTTTTTTTTTCTACGTCGTTATTCTCCAGCAGGGAGCTGCCTAGGAAGCATTTTTGTGTCTTTTTCATGTCTGTTCCTTCTGACGTCTGAAGTAGACAAATTTGGTGAAAATTCGTTTGTCTGCTTCTGTCGTGTACTAAATAAGCGTTTCTTTGAACTGTGGTTTGTGTGTTTATTTGAACTTTGTGCGTCACCGACCTGGATTCATTCTACCATGAGAACCGATACCAGCAGATGATGTCTACGCGTCATCCATTAGACTTTTTTTTTTATGCTGAGACAACTCATTACGACAGACGACGGAGTCAAATGAAAAGAAAATCCGAAGTCCTTAGAGTTCTTTCTGCTTAAACATCAAACGTCATACTTTATTTGTTTGCGTTTTTTGATGCATTAATTTGTCTGAAAACATGTTCCTCGGCTGATTGACATTTTGAGATTTTCCTGATTCACCTTTGGCGGGGAATTGGATTTATCTACAAATATCTGCACACCTGTTCGGATAACAGTAACTTACCCTAGAGAGGACAAGTTGGACAGAGCACCCTAGACACTGGTTCCATCGCAGCTATACAGAGAAAGGGGTTCTCTAATCCCATCCCAAGTCCAATCAATCATGCCGCGCAGAGTCCGGCTGACTAGTCGTTCGGAAGAGTGTTCGTCTGCTGTCACTCGCTGCCTTGCCCTTCTCCAAACACCCCGGAGTGAAACTTCATTTTCGCTGTCAAAGCATGCCGCTGCAGTCCATCAGGATGAAGTGTTACCTTTAATTACGTGTGCAGGAAATGTCTTGAGGGAGTTTCCCACATTTCCTAGCAGTCTTTGTCTCCTGAGGGCGACCAGCGACTTGTTTTTTTCTGTGCAGAGTTGGCTGCCCTTTTGCTTCATCGCCTGCGTTTAAATGTGAATGATTAACTGACAAGAGTACTACATTGATTAATGTCTAGCAGGAGTGATTAAAGATCTGTACACAAATGAAAAAACGGAATTAAGATTTTTTGTTTAAAGATAAAAAAAAAATCAATCCAGTATCATATATATATATATATATATATATATATATATATATATATATATATATAAGAGAGATACTGGGTTCTGGAAGTCAACCCTCGCAGTTTTGGTATGAGAATCGATTCTCAACAACCCAACAACCTCCTCTGGATTAAATAC
>JADBJO010000446.1:687500-704584 GCA_016801955.1 Conus betulinus
CGAAGCAAGGGTCAAACCATCGGTAGACAAAGGTAAGGTAAGGGCAAGGCAATGTTGCTTATAGCCCAGCCGATCGCAAAGGGCCATGTCAGGGCTGTCACCACCTTGAAATCAACTCACAAGTCATCAAAAACAAACAAAAACAATCAACAACACAACAACAACAAAAAGACACCATTCACGCACTTCTTTAAAATACACCTTCTAAAAACGCGCACCAGAAACGTCGTTAAAAATCTTCCTTCCGTAAAATCTTAGAACAGATGAAAAATGTTAATCTTTCAGAAACTCAAAGATCACGTCAGATGGGACATCTCTGAACAGGGATTTCATTGGGGTCTGCTGTAAAGTGTTTATGTCTCCCACCGTGCAAGTCCCAACAATCTAAAAGAATATGTTTTCACTGTGAGTGGAACATGACATGGAATGCACCCCAGAGCTTCTTCACCATTTGAAAGATAAGAATGGGTATAAAACGAGTGGCCTGTGTGCAAACGACACAAGACTTTCGTATTTACGGCCGCCTCTGGAGCATAGTAAAGACTCTTCCAGCTTCGGACGGATTTTGAATAGTTTGTTGTCCGTCTGCGAGTTCCATTCCTCTTGTCAGAGGTCTTTGACATAATAATGAACCCAACAACACTTAAACAATGATGACAATGAGAACAAAATAATTATATATAGAAACAGAAACCAATATAACTTGATAACAATAATAATAACAGTAATAACTAGAGGGCTTATGTTTGCCTTAGAGCAAACATGGGAGGATTCCCCCTTAACACACACACACACACACATGCGCGCGCGCTCGCGCGCGCGTGCACTTATGGTTTGCACTTTCGGTTTCATTATTATAACGTATATGTTGCAAATATAATGTTATGGAAGTGTTTCTGAATATCATTCCGGTCTGTCCAACCGTTTCTAAGTTATTTAAGTTTCAAATTTGGCCGTTTTTTTTGCCATATCTCGGCCAAAAACGGTCGGTCAATTCATTAAAAAAAAATTGCCATTTGCACATGCCCACAATGCCCTGCAACTTTCCTGAAAATTTAAACACGACTGGATGAAAAAAGGGTAAGAGAAAGAAAACAAAAAAAAAAAAATTTTACAATAACAATAGTATTCCCCCAGAGAGGCCTTATGTTTGCCTTAGAGCAAACATGGGAATTCCCCCTTCAAATCACTTTATGAAACTTGCCTATCTATGTTCACCGTTGAAAATGACATCTATCCACTATTACTGGTAAACGTTGATGCATATTTATCAAATAACGGTTTTTTAACTGTCAAATGTGAAATTTACAGTATGAAACTAATGTTTTCATGTTCAGCACTCAAAGTTACATCTAGCTACCAGTTTTGGGTCACAATTGATTCTTATTTGCAAAATAATGGTTTTCAACGGTTTTTAGATGTCGGATATCAAAATTGCTCTCGTAAACTTAAATATTCATGTTCAGCGTTCAAAGTAACATCTAATCAGCAAGTTTTGTTAAGACTGATGCATATTGAAAAATAACGGTTTTAAACGGTTTTTTTACTGTCGAAGTGTTTTGTAACATAGATACTCTTAACCAGAATATCAAATTACATACATCCACCAATTTTGGTTGAGAGAGCTTCAAAAATGAAAAATAACGGTTTTTAACGGTTTTTTAACTGTCGAAGTGTTTTGCAACATAGATTTTTTTAATTAGCATATCAAACTGCATAAGCAACCAAAATTTGGTTTCTGTTACTTTGTTAGTCTTTAACTATTAAATATTCAAATTTCGCCTTTTAGAGCGTACCCACATTTGCATAAATTTAAATAACTGCCAAACCCTTCAAGATATCAATACCAAACTCCTTCTGCACTGAGCCATAGCTACAGAAACATTTTCTGTAGATTAGTTTTGTGACGTCATTTCCAATTTTTGCTATTCCGTGAAACAACTGAAATTGACCAGTGACACTGTCAGGCACTTCCGGTTTGCACTTCCGGTTCGTTATTATAACGTACATGTTGCAAATATAGTGTTATGTAAGTGTTCTGAATATCATTACGATCTGTCCAACTGTTTCTGAGTTATTCAAGTTTCAAATTTGGCCGTTTTGGCCGTTTTTTTTGGCCATATCTCGGGCAAAAAAAACGGTCAATTCATTTAAAAATTGCCATTTGTACATGCCCACAATGCCCTGCAACTTTCCTGAAAATTTCAACACGATTGGTTGAAAAAAAAAGGGTAAGAAAAAGAAAAGAAGGAAAAGAAAAAAAAATTTTACAATAACAATAGTATTCCCCCAGAGAGGGGGAATCCAAAATACACCAACAGCACCTTGAGTATGATGATTAGGACAGCAACAGTGCTTATAAATAACAATAACACCAACACAAAGATAACGCTGATAACAAGCACAACAACCATTGTAATAGTAATAACAACTGGGACACCAACAATACATTGACAATGATAATGATGAGAGCAGCAACATTGTGATAATAACAGGGACACCAACAATACTGATAATGATGATGGCAATACGGAATAACAGTTCCATGGACACGTATCACACTGACAGAAAACAACATCAACAATACGATCATGATGATAATGCTGACACAAACACCACAATGGCAATAACCATGAAGACTTACAGAATTGCTTTTCTTAATCAGGGAAAGAATTGTTTGTATGGTCTGAAGGAGTACTTTCTCGTGTATTTTTGCTTCAGAAGAACGTAAAAAACAGGAAATGTAAACGTTTATATCAAAAGGACGGTTTAGTATTCCATGAAATTTTGTTATCTTGTGGACAGTCAGTCACGAATTAATAAACAGTACCTCCATATGTTTATATTTGGTGGAACATTTTTAATAATCTTATCAATGACGTGTAGAGAGCATGGAGTTGTCGTTTGATTCGTAGGGGAAAGAGCTTTAAGCAAGGACTGCACGGGTAATTCCCCGTGTACTTAAAAGTTTGCTCAACAGCCCTAGATTCGCTGCTTTTTTTTACCCCGATCCACATCCTTAAAGCACATTTTATCTTTTTGGTGAAACTGATCACAAGAAGTGCAGTGGTTTTTTGTACAATCTTGCAGAGGAACAAGCAAAAGCCACCGGAAGACATAGGTGAATTATATCAACAGCTTGGAGGTCATAAGGACATGAAAATGACGGTGACAAGCAAGGAACATGACAATCAAAGAAAATGACGGTGACAACATAACAACAAAGGGACACAACAATGATAAGAAGGATATCATCAACACAATGGCGTTGATAATGAGCAAGCAAGCACACACACACACACACACACACACACACACACACACACACACACACACACACACACCGACACAAAGGTAATTAAAGAACCAACAACATACTTGACAACAATGATAATAAGGATACATCAATATAAAGAACATCGACATTAAGGACATTAACAACAGAAGAATAATGACAATACCACAGCAACGACATCAAAGACATCAACAGGATAATAATACCAATGATAATAGGCATACCTATGACACAGTAACAAAAAGTGCACAAACACTTTAACAATGCTATAACAAGGACACCAGCAACCGAATAACAATGGTAATAACGATACCCATACAATGATAACAAGGACAGGATAATAAGAATGATAGGATATATACAACGCAATAACAACACACACGCGTTTTTAAACTAGCTCAATGAGAAAAAACATGCAGCACTTCGCATGATTCATTCGGAATTTCCCATTGACATGAACATTATTAATGCTATGTATCTCACTACCACAGGGTTCGATGTGGATGCCGTGGAATTTTCAGTGGATTGTCACATTCCATTCATGAACACAGACTTAGTTGTATACACGCTGTTTGTTATGCGCGCACAGCGATCATCAATTGATTGGCTAGAATATACAGCTTTCAGAAGAAAAAAAAAAATCGTTGGTTCCAAGAGAGCAACAACAATGACAAATATAACAATAACTACAACAATAACAGCAACAATCACAACAACAGCAACAACGACGACACTACCACTACTACTACTACTGCTGCTGCTGCTACTGCTACTGATGATGATGATAATTACTACTACAACTACTACTGCTGCTGCTGCTGCTGCTACTGATGATGAAATATTCACGAGTATGATCAAACAAGAATATTAAACAACTAAACAGAGAAAAGACCAAAGGAAACCCCACCCATCCACCCCACCCACACAATTACCACGACGACCACAAACACCGCCATAAAAACTACAACCACTAGAACAATTTGACAAGATGAATAATTGGCAGAACAAAGGCAATCAAACCAAAATGATTTACGGAACAAAGACAAATCTCTCAACACAATAAAAACAGGAAGCAAGCTGCAATTATACCCGCAACAACACACTTCAAAGGCTATGACATTCACGCCCAGCTCATTTCAGATCAAGCAATAAAACTCAAGTGTTTAATTAAGAGGTTAAAATCAAATGAAAAAAAATTCTTTGTGCATGTGTGCCTGAGCGAGCAGAGAGAGAGAGAGAGAGAGAGAGAGAGAGAGAGAGAGAGAGAGAGAGAGAGAGAGAGAGAGAGAATGTGTGTGTGTGTGTGTGTGTGTGTGCGTGCGTGCGTGCGTGCGTGCGTGCGTGCGCGCGCGCGCGCGCGCGCGCGTGTGTGTGTGTGTGTGTGTGTGTGCGCGCGC
Source organism: Conus betulinus (assembly GCA_016801955.1). Classification (NCBI taxonomy): domain Eukaryota; kingdom Metazoa; phylum Mollusca; class Gastropoda; order Neogastropoda; family Conidae; genus Conus; species Conus betulinus. Next base: position 692,193 of record JADBJO010000446.1, read on the forward strand.
GCGTGTGTGCGTTCGTGCGTGCGTCTGTGCGTGTATGTGTATGGTTAAGAGAGAGAGAGAGAGAGAGAGAGAGAGAGAGAGAGAGAGAGACAGAGACACAGACAGAGACAGAGAGAGGCAGACAGACAGACAGATACAGTCAGACAGAGGAATAGAGGCAGAGAAATACTCAGAGGGATTAAATCCCCCCCACCCCCACACACACACTCAGGAGGAGACAGTAACAAAATAGAAAGAGAGCAACAGACACACAGGAAACAGAAAAGAAGAAGAAGAAGCTGTTGATGATGATGGTGGTGGTGGTGATGACAAACAAGCAGATGACAACGACGACAAATCAAGAAGCTGAAAGATAACAGGAGCAGAACACACACACCTCTTCATTTCGGCTGACGGCCACAGACATAAAACAAATCGAACGCTTTAAACCGACGTTGATAGACGTGTCACTGCTTTTCAGTGACATACCCCCCCCACCCCACCCACCCCCGACCTCTTTCATCTCCACCTCTCTCATCCAGACCCGCCCATTATCCCTCAAAGAAAAAAATTACCTTCAATACCTTCAGACACACAAAGCATGCTTCAAAGCGGTCTGGGTGTTGAGCCATGTGGTGGGGTTGTCGAGCAATGTCGCCCAGCAAATCGCCGACGGCCAGATGTTCCACACTACAATGACCGGTATGAGAGAATGCTTCGCGTGCTCAAAGGGGGCTAAAAAAAAAAAAAACAAAAAAAACACGAATGAATTGTTCGTGTAATCCACCTGCAAACATTTTTGGTCCCTGTCTCCAGCAAGGGGGGGGGGGGGGGGGGGGGGGGGGGGGGGGGGGAGTGAATGGCCTTGACGAGGGGGATCAAACGGGAGGGGAATGCTCTCGCTGGAGGTTTGGGTTTTTAGCTTGGTCTCCTCTTCCACGCTGGAACAATTCCTACTTTGTTCATCACACCTCTCCTTGCCCTCCTCCTTCCAGCTCCTGCCCCCTTCTCCTTAGCACCCCCCCCTCCCCCTTTCCTCATTCTCTCTCCGCCATGCACAAACTCACTGCAGCAGTCCACAGCAAGCAATTATTAAAGTGAGGTGGTCCAGAGGAAACCTACCAGAGGAGAGACATTGCACCATCGTCCAATATCACATGATTTTTGTGGAAAGACGGAAAATGAAAGTACTACTACTACTACTACTGCTGCTACTACTACTACTACTTCTACTACACAGCTGGCAGACCTTCTTCAGTCATGTTCAGTAGTACTGTCTCTCATTGAACACATACAGGACACTGGAGACTGAAAACGATTATCGCTTCGTCGCAGAGCCAGCGAGATTGAGCGTCTCCCCCTGTTGCAGGTCCAGCAGTGCGTATGAACTGGTCGACATCGATGAATTTGACACTAATTTACCACATGCACGAATGAGGAGATGGAATCGAAACTAAGGTCACCTGTATGGCACGAAGGGCAGAGGAATCTGGCTTTTCTTCTTCTTCTTCTTCTTCTTCTTCTTCATTCTGCGTAGGCAGGCTGATACTCCTGCAGACAGTCCCTGTACAGACATCTGCCCAACAAAGGGAGTGGAGTTTTTGTGTGTATGACCTTTTTTTTTATCCCGCCATTAAGGCAGCCATACTCCATCTTCGGGGAAGGTGCATGCTATGAGTAACGTGTCATCCATACCAACGGCCAAACTGGCCTTCTCTTCCGAAAGTTGGTGATGGGATTTTGACGTGTGTGCAAGATGTTATGCGTGCGTTTCAAACACGGAACCTTGGTTTGTAGTCTCATCCGATGGACTGTATGGGAAATGGAAATCAGAACCAATGTTAACTCCGAGGGAAAAATCTCCCTGTGCCGAAACGACTCGGCGGAGATTCGAACCCGCAACCCTTAGACTACGAGTGCGGCGCTCTACCAACTGAACTATTCCGGCCCCCTATCTGGCTTTTGAATAATAACGAATGAGGATGGTAAAAATGACATTATGGCGTTCCATTCTGAATCGAAGGCTGCATCAGAAGACTGTCATCTATATTTCCGTTCATTATATATATCCCAGGAAGATAACTTTAGGTGCATGCAAAGGACACTGCTTTCAGAACTATTATCTGTGTTGCCTACGATTTTGAATGTCAGCAGTCTTGATCACTTGGGTGGGGGCCGGAATAGCTCAGTGGTAGAGCGCCGGATTCGTAATCCAAGAGTTGCGGGTTCGAATCTCTACCGGGCCGTTTCGGTACAGGGGGATTTTTCCCTCGGAGTTAACATCAGTTTTGACTCTATTTCTCATACATCTCATACAGTCCTTTGAATGAGACTATAAACCGAGCGTCCGTGTGTGAACGCACGCATAACATCTTGCACACACATCAAATTTCATCACCAACTTTCGGAAGAGAAGGCCAAGTTTGGCCGTTTGGTCTGGATGACACGTTGTACATAGCATGCACCTTCCCCGAAGATGGAGTATGGCTGCCTTAATGTCGGGATAATAAAAACGGTCATACACCCACAACTCAACTCCCTTTGTTGGGTAGATGGGATTAATACTTGCCTGTCCATATTGGGAGCGTCCGCAGCAGTATCAGCCTGCGCACGCAAAGAAGAAGAAGAAGAAGAAGAAAGAAGAAGAAAGAAGATCACTTGGCTGGCACAGCCCCTCTCACCTCAGCTCACTGGTACTGCGACCAGGACTGCAGAAGTGGCGTGCAGACACAGTCTTGCTTTTTTTCCCGGACGTCTGACCAGTGGCTGTTTCAAAGCACCTGTAAGGTGCTGCCGGTCTCGAGGAAGGTGTTGCCGGTCTTTGGAGGATGTTGACGGTCTCCGGAAGGTGTGCCGGTCTTTGGAGGATGTTGCCGGTCTCAGGAAGGTGTTGCCGGTCTTTGGAGCATGTTGACGGTCTCCGGAAGGTGTTGCCGGGTCTTTGGAGGATGTTGCCGGTCTCAGGAAGGTGTTGCCGGTCTTTGGAGGATGTTGCCGGTCTAAGGAAGGTGTTGCCGGTCTTTGGAGCATGTTGCCGGTCTGAGGAAGTGTTGCCGGTCTTTGGAGGATGTTGCCGGTCTAAGGAAGGTGTTGCCGGTCTTTGGAGCATGTTGCCGGTCTGAGGAAGTGTTGCCGGTCTTTGGAGGATGTTGCCGGTCTTTCGAGGATGTTGCCTGTCGTTGTTGGAGAGTGTTGCCGATCTTTTTTTCTTTTTCTTTTTTGAGAGAGGGGGAGGGGGGGAAGCAGGGTTTGGAGTGGTGTGTGGGGGGGGGGGGGGGGGGGGAGAGAGAGAGAGAGCATGCGTATGTATGTGTGTACTTGCGTGCGCGCATATATATGTATGTATGTATATATATATATATATATATATATATGCGTGTGTGTGTGTGTGTGCATGTGTGAGTGCGCGCGCGTGTGTGCACGTGGTTTAGTCTGCTTCTTGAAACGAAAAAAGCAAAAGGGAGGTAACTCCGTACACATCTATCACGGACAGAATTCCAGTATTCCCCACAGGGAATGGAGAGAGGACAGGCTGCCACTTAGTTCGACGAAATAAACATATCTCGCTGCCCCTGGGACCTTGGACAAACGCCCTCATAAAAATGGAATCTGACGTGAATGGGGAGAGTAGGGGAAGGAGGGGGAGGAGACGGGGGGAGGGGGGGGGGGGGGGGGGGGAGAAGGAAGCGAGAGGTTGCTTGGTTTGGCGATCACAGCAAACGGAGGTCTGACTTTAGGGATGCGGCATTGCCGGTCCCCAGGGGAACAGACTCCATCCCGAAATGGGCCGCACGTCGAACGAGTTGTCTTATCTATCTGTTTGTTTATCTAATTTGTTGGTGTTATTAATGATATTGCAGGTGAGGTGTGTGTGTGTGTGTGTGTGTGTGTGTGTGTGTGTGTGTGTGTGTGTGTGTGTGTGTGTGTGTGTGAGTGAGTGAATGTGATCTATTGCGCGCGAACGCAAGTCTGTGTGTGTGTGTGTGTGTGTGTGTGTGTGTGTGTGTGTGTGTGTGTGTGTGTGAATATTTCATGGAAGGAAAGATCGCACTTGGATGGATATTTTCTTGCCGCCAAGTGCGGCAGTTGAACTTGCTTGTGAATCCACAAGTTTGTCTGAATTAACTTTATATCTGTTTAAGGGTTGTAGCGAATCAGTCAAGGAAAACGGGAGTTTACGGCATTTCGGAAACAGCTATAATATCGCCAAATAAACTCGTCTTTAAAGAAAAGGATCTGTCCATTTGAAGTCTGTATACCAGTCTAGGTGGGGCTGTGGATATGAAAATACACGTCTGGTTCAGTCTTTGGTGTCCAACCAGTAAAGAGAAATTCTTTGTTCAAGTGTATTTAAAAGGATTAATAACAATCCAGTCACTGAAAACACACCAACAGATGGTAAAAAAGGGGAAAAAAAAAGGTCGTGTCGTCTGGATTCATGCTGATGTCATCAGGTTGTTGATTTGTATACGTTGATTCTCTTTCATGTTAAGATTTGCTTCTTCGTCAACTCCATTCATCATGATGTTCTTCTTCTCTTGTTTCGCTTCCTGCCTGCTGACGGTAAGAACGCGCTACAGACTGGGATTTCTTGCATTAGCAAATTTAGAAGAGCGGAAAATTACCAGTTTTCTTCTTTCCCGCTCATTTTCCTCCCCATCCCCCCCCCCCCCCCCCCCCCCCCTCAGTTCCTGCCTCATTAGGTGTCTCGTGTTCCGTCCTCCTCCGTTTCAATTCAGGCATTTAACGTTGAATGAATCACTCAGATTTTGAACGATTTTGAAAGAAGGGAGCGGCGGAGAAGACAGTGGAGGCAAGGGGGGGGGGGGGGGGGCGGGGGGGGGGGGGGGAGAAAGAAGGGACAGAGAGACGAAGAGTAGGACGGAAGGGGTGGGGGGTGAGGAGAGGAGAAGGTGGAGTACACATGAACTACGACATTTCCTAATGAAGTGTTTCTATAACGAATTAGTTTCGCTTTTCGTTTGTTTTGGAAGGGGGGAATTCTGGAATTCCGAGAGCCCCCCCCCCCCCCCCCCCACCGTCCGTACCCCCCCCTCCCCCCCCCCCCCCCCCCCCCCCCCGCCCCCTCCACACACAACCACTCATTCCACAACGGCAGGAGACCGCGGCATTTTCTGTCTACACTCTACATTCAGAGAGAGAGAGAGAGAGAGAGAGAGAGAGAGAGAGCGAGAGAGAGAGAGAGAGAGAGAGAGAGAGAGAGAGGAGAGAGAGAGAGAGAGAGAGAGACAGAGCGTAGGGATACAAAGGAGAGGAATAATATATCCTGGCGTCAACCAGGCCCGTGAGATACAGACACCTGCAGTGCTAGTCAGAAAATTAGAGCAGCACTCCCAGACACACATCCGTTCAGTGGATGAAACTCCACAGCGTGATTCCAGTGTCCTGAGCCCATAGCAAACTCGACTGTGGTAGGAAGTGGTGGTGGTGGTGGTGGTGTGTGTGTGTGTGTGTGTGTGTGGGGGGGGGGGGGGGGTGAAGAGTCCCACAAATAAATGGCTCTCTGAGAGAATGAAACCCACGACCTCCCTGTCGGCAGTCTGCGACCTCAACCACTTTGCCACGGCATTTCTATCTTTAACACGGGGGAGTGTATTTCTCCGCAATCAGGACCAATCATTCAGTATACAAAGCTTTCTGTACAGTTTTCAGATGTCGGCATTGTCGCAGACACGCCAAATCATCCATCCAGTTCTGAGAGGGAAGGTGGTCGGTGGGGTGGGGTGGAAAGGGGAAGGAGGCAGATGGTATAAGCTGGGTGGTGATGGTGGGAAACGAGGAGTAATTGCTGTCAAATCTGCACGCCAATTCCCGTCACCTGCAGAGATGAGCATCACCGTTTTGTCAGTTTCTCATCTCACCCCTCGCAAAATGTCCATCATTTTTTTTTCTTTCTAGACGCTGACCTGTAAACAGTCCTGTAAATCACGATGGGTCTCGCCCAGCTGTTTCCGATCAAATAAACAGGCAGGTGAACAGGCATACTGGACTACAAACAATACGTCGTTCCATTCCCCGTGTCCTTCTTCACGCTCACATTAGACAAGGGAAACACACTTTGATCATCACCTCACTGGTTGGATAATGTCCTTTAATTGCGTTCAAAGTCTTTAGCAGAGGCCCACGTACGCTCTTGATGTCTCTCTCTTTTTGTTTCTTGTTATCCAGTACAGCCAGGCAAACTGAGTTACCGGGGAAAAAAGTGTTGTATTTCTCCTCTAATTGATTCCGAGAAGGATTAATTGCCCCAATCAAGTCGGAACTTTTGCGTGTACATCATGATGCTTTCGGTGTGGACTTCGGTGACAGTCCGGGTTCCGAGTCAGAGGATCTTTCTTCAAAAGACAGATCTTTCTTTCCATGTCTCTGCTTTCCTTTCTCTCCCTCTTCCCTTGCTGCTTTACTTCTCTCTCTCTCTCTCTCTCTCTCTCTCTCTCTCTCTCTCTCTCTCTCTCGTCCTATTTTTCTTTCTGTCTGTAAAATCGATCCCCCCCCCCCTTTTTTTTTTTTACGTTTCCTTTCTGTCTTCTTTTCTTTCCTTTCCCCATTCCCTTGATCGTTTGTGTGTCTTGTCTTTGTTCCATCGGTATCATACAACCAGTGCACACATACTGCGGAACGTACAGAAAAACTTGAATCTAAAACAAAACAAAACAAACAACAACGGTGATACTGTTTTAAAAAAAGAAGAAGAAAGAAAACACTACCGTCCATGTTTAGTTTAAGACCTTGTGTAACACTTCACGTTCAGATGTGAGCGCATTAATTTTCCTCATCTGTTTTACAGGCCCTCGGGTTTAAAAAAAAAATTTATTTATTTATTTATTTATTTATTTATTTATTTATTTTTGTTAACTGAGAGCGATTCCGGTCAAGTCGGAGTTTCTATAGCCCGGTCCTCCTCTAGGGTCTTACAAGACTTGAAAACTATGGAACAAAGGGTCTACGTACCTATGAAAAACTAGTGTTGAAATAACAAAAACAAATCAGTACTGCAAACTAAAAGACTGATGCATTTTCCAAAACGTTACACTTCATAGGTCAAATGGGGGGAAAAAAAACATTACTTAAAAGAAAGTCACAGGTGGGTCGGAGAGTAAACCAGATTAAATAACAGCAGGAGTTAGAAAACAATTGATGGTTTCCATAGAGAACACTTTTTGGTTTTAATCGAACAAACGTTGACGCTTTGCAGGTTGTGCGTAACTCTTGTTTTGTGCTTCGTGCGTTTTTTTTTTTTTTTTTTTTTTTTAAATTTTTTTTTTTAATCCGTTGTTGGCAACGTCTGTACAAGACGCACTTGTCGAAAATTCAAATGTTTGTTTCGTACTGTTTATTTAAAGAAGCGTCACTGTCGAATATTCAAATGTTTGGTTTTTCGTTGTTTATTTAAGAAGCGTCACTGTCGAAAATTCAAATGTTTGTTTTGTATTGTTTTCTTAGAGAAGCGTCACTCTGTATTATTTCTGCGCGTTCGTTATATTTCAGATTGTTTTTTTCCGTCATGCTGCACTCTATTTCAGTGTTCTTATTCACGTTTGTCTATCGATGTAATATACTAACGCATCACAGTATAATTGCTTCATCGTTTTTACCTGTTTGTACCTTTTGATTTGTAGGAAAAGAACTGCTTTAAAAAAGAAGAAAGAAGGCGGAAAAACTGTCACATTAGGTAGAATCAGAACTCCATGGGGGTTTCAGCAAGCGAGTACTTGCATCTAATACCGTATCATTCTCAGCGGTTTATTACAGGATGGTCCGTTCCAAGCGGATCATCACACAGAGAGTGCACCATGGAGACTCTCCTTCAGCGCTTAAAAGGTAAAAATGTGTGGGGAAAGTATGGTAAGAGTGCAGGCTGTTTTGCCTGATTCCAGGGGCGGATGGTAGGAATTCGTAGAACTTAGGACACACTGAAAACAGCTCAGTGTGTGTGTGTGTGTGTGTGTGTGTGTGTGTGTGTGTGTGTGTGTGTGTGACAGAGAGAGAGAGAGAGAGAGAGAGAGAGAGAGAGAGAGAGAGAGAGAGAGTGTGTGTGTGTGTGTGTGTGTGTTTGCCTCTCTCACTCTCTCTCGCTTTCTCTCTCTCTCCCTCCCTCCATCCCCCCCCCCCTCTCCCTCTGTGCGTGCATGAGTGATTGCGTGAGTGAGTGCGCGCGTGTTTGGAGGGTACGTGTGCACACGAGCGTAAGCGAGTTTCTGATAGTGTACGGGCATTTTTGTTGTCCGATTCCACCGCCGAGGCCCATATATTCTACTTGCAGTTGCACCCAATCCAAATAAGATGTCTTCAAAACCGTCCTAATCTTTCATTAGATATGAGCATTACCTTCATAAAAAGGCCACTTAACGTCCGAAAATATATTCTGGAGGTCGCGTAGGAGTTGGAGTGTGGTGTGTGGGGTGGTGGGTGGTGGGGGTGTTGAAGGAGAGGTAGTGGGTGGGTGGGCGGGCGGCGGAGGGGAGATAGTTTAACGGGCATTGGCTTGGGAAGGAGAGAAATTAATACTGTCTGAGCGCCAGTTTATGACGTTTAGGTTTACCAGGTTTGTGATTGCACTCTATGGTAACCACCACTCTCTACACGTATAACACGCAACACGGACACACAGGTACATGCAGAAAAAGAGGACAGGGCAGGACCAGACAGACAGACAGACAGCGCAGACAGACAGACAGGACAGAGGACAACACTGTCTGCACATGCACGCACTCATCGGACTCAGAGACTTGTGTTGCTACGCACGCACTCAAGACACGGTTAAACACGCCATACGCACACAAAACATGTGTACACAAGACATACTCACATGCATGCATGCACACAGCTCGCACACACACATACACATCGTTCACCCCAACACACACACCCACCCACCACCACACAACACCCCACCACACACACACACACATAACAAGCTCGCTCGCGCGCGCGCGCCGCGAACGAGCGCACACGCACGCTTACAAACACCTACATGCACGCAGGAATGTAGGCACACGAACAGTCACGCACGCAAGCTTGCTCGTATGTGATTGCCCAACACGCGTGCGCGCACGCGCACACACACACACACACACAAACATGCGCGCCGCGCGCGCACGAGAGACCTTGCTCGGGCCATTCATTAAATATCTGGCTTTTGTTATTTACTGCTCTTCCTCACTCCCTTACTCTCTCTCTCTCTCTCTCTCTCTCTCTCTCTCCTCTCTCTCACCTTAACACAAACCAAGCGCGCGTGCCGCGCACGCAGAGACTGTGTCAGTGCCATTCAGTAAATATCTGGACTTGTGTTATTTACTGCTCTTAAGACCTCACTTCTCTCATCTTCTCTCTCTCTCTCTACTCTCTCTCCACATACACAAACACAAGCCGCGCGTGCGCGCACGCGAGACCTTGTCAGTGCCATTCACTTAAAAATAATCGGCTCTTTGTTTACTTTACTTCCTCTCTCTCCCTCTCTCTCTCTTCTAGCCTCTCGCTCTCTCTCTCGCTCTCTCTCATTGTTTTCTCTCAATACCCAATCTAAAATTTTATGAGAGGATCGTGCATTGTTATATGGTAGGACATATTTGCCGCATTTAATACCAAATTTGATCAGACTCCAGTGTAATACACTGACAGTTTGACTGTGCTTGATCACGGGGTTCGAAACCAACCGCACAGACACAAAGGAAGCGTCACCATAAATTACCATCGTTCACTCTCTTCCATCTAACACCAGACAATGGTGTCCTCTAAGGCCCACTGCTGGGTTCCAAGCCTGTTTAGTTTTTTACACACTCTACTATACTTTGGGTGTAATATAAACACCCGTCAGAATTATGGCTGGAGGTTGTTGCTGTATTACGCTTCCTATTAAGTACTTGATTATTCCCTTAAGATGTACAAAAATGTTGCTGGGTTGAAATCTTGCAAAAAAACAACAAACAAACAACAATTAAAAAGAACAAAAAACAAAACAACAATAAAAAGAACCAGTAACAAAACAAGAAGAAGAAGAAGAAGAAGAAGAAGATGACGAGTTCGACGACAACGACGACGACGACGAGAAGAAGAAGAAGAAGAAAGAAGAAGAAAGAAGGAAGAAAGGAGGATGAAAGAAGAAAGAAGAGCAGGAAGAAGAAAAGAAAAGAGAAGGAAGAAGAAAAGAGAAGAGAGAAGAGAGAGAAGGAAAGAAAGACGAAGAAAGAAGAAGACGAAGAAGCAGAAGACGAAAGACGAAGAAGAAGACGAAGCAGCAGAAAAGAAGACGAAGAAGAAGACGAAGACAACGAGGAGGAGGACGCCGAAGAAGAAGGAAGAAGAAGAAGAGACAAAGAAGAAGAAGAAGAAGAACCCAACAAACAACAACAACAACAACAACAACAACACACAACAACAATAACAACAACAACAACAACAACAAGAAAGGAGAGAAAGAGAAAAGAAGTTACGCCTTAATGACAGCTAGACTGAAGCTATCATCACACCTCAAGCAGACTGTCTGTAAAACAAGGTTCTGTATTTCTTCCCTTTCGATAAGAGAATCTGCCAAGAAATGTGGTTCATCTGCCAAAATTGTGGGAATGACTCGTAGATGAATATTCTTCATATACTAAGATCCATCCGTTCAGAAGAAATTGCCTCAAGATGTGTTTCCTTTCTTGTACAGACGGAGGCACGAGATGGCTATGGCCCACATACGAATGGAACTTATCTATGTCCCGTCTGTTTGTTTGTCTATCTACAAGTATATACGTACGGATGCATGTATGTGTGTATGTATGTATGGATGGATCGATGGATGGATGGAGGATGGATAAATGGGATAAAGGATGGATGGACGGATGGATGGATGGACGGATGGATGGATAGACACATGCACGCACGCATGCACACACACGCACGCACGCATGCACAGATGCACGCACGTGCGTATGAACGTATGCGTGTATGTATGTATGTATGTATGTATGTATGTATGTATGTATGTATCAATGTATGTACGTACGTACGTACGTATGTATGTATGTATGTATGTATGCATCTATGTGTGTATGTATCTATGCATGTATGTATCTATGTATGTAAGTACGTGTGTGTGGAGTATATGTGTGTCTATGTAGGCCATTCAAATCAATTCAGTTCATGTTGCTTATAAACTCAGCCTAATTCACATGGAAAATGTTTATGTGTGTGGATGTTCGCAGATATGTATGGGTGTGTATGGGTGGGTAGCAAGTATGTACATATGTGAATGGATGTTTTGCGATGTGTTCAATTTCTGATCTCTTGATATGTATTCATAGTGTAATTATGTAATTATGAATGCATCTGTGTGTGGTGTGTGTGTGTGTGTGTGTGTGTGTGTGTGTGTGTGTGGTGTGTGTGTGTGTTTTGTGTGCGTGTGTGGGTGTGTGTGTGTGTGTGTGTGTGTGTGGTGTTGTGTGTGTGTGGTGCGCCGCGCGCGCGCGCGTGCGTGACGGTGCAAATATATGTGTATGTGTGGTGGTGTGTGTGCGTGCGTGCGTGCGTGCGTGCGGCGTGCGATTGCGTGCGTGCGTGCGTGCGTGTGTGTGTGTGTGTGTGTGTGTGTGTGTGTGTTGTGTGTGTGTTCGTGTGCGTGTGTGTGCGTGCGTGTGTGTCTGTGGGGTTGTGTGTCGTGTGTGCGTGCGTGCGTGCGCGCGCCGTGTGTGTATAGTGTGTGTGCCGATGCGTGCGTGCGTGCGTGCGTGTGTGGGTGTGTGGTATGTATGTGTGTGTGTGTGTGTGTGTGGTGTGTGTGTGTGTGTGTGTGTGTGTGGGTGTCGTGTGTGCGTGTGTTAGAGTGTGCCTGTGTCCATAATGTATGCAAATGGAACAGTCTTTTCACGCGTGCTACGAGCTACGCATCCGGCACATAGCAACCCCCATCCGTACGTAGTCGCCGCGTTTGCGTCCCGTTCTCACAACCCAGCCGGTGTCTATCATTATCAAATCATTGCCGTGGAAACACATTAAACCCGAAAGGGACTCCACCCCAGTCGGGGTATGCGAAGCTGGAACCTTTTGGTGGCAGACCCCAGACATTAGAAACGGGCCACAAAGGAATCGGGGGGGGGATAGCTTTCTGCCAGGGCCCAGAGGATATATGACAAATGGCCTGCATGTGCATTTTTTTTTTTTTTTATTGACTCTGCTACGGGTGGATGGGAGTCAATTATTTTATGCCTGCAGTATCCAAACAATCCCGAGGTCCACTGTACTCGTTGAATTTAGGTTTTATGGATGCGTTTGTCGTGTCGTCTCTGAGACAACGGGTCTTGGTGTCTTGGCTCTGGGCGACCTTCTCTACAAAATGCTTTGAGGAGCAGATTCCCTCTCCAACCTCCCCTCGTTCTTCCCCCCACCGCCACCGCTCTCTCCTCTCTCTC
>JADBJO010000447.1:0-15000 GCA_016801955.1 Conus betulinus
AGTGGTTGTAGGTCGGGGGGGCAGAGTGTCAAAGATTAAGAAAAGAAAAAAGAACGACGGAAGAAAACATGAAGGAATAAAATAAATAAAACGAATGAAAGAAGAGGAAAAAAAAAACGAACGAAAGGATGAAAGGAAGAAAACATGATTGAAGGAAGAAAACCATGAATGGAATGAGAAAGGAAGAAAAAAATGGGAATAAAAAGGAAAACAAGAAAGAGTAGATAAGATAAGAGAGAAAACAATTGAATATGGAATAAAATTTTTTAAAAAAGCCATAATAACCACACACACCACCACACACGTACACACACACACACACACACACACCACACACACACACACACACACACACACAGTTTTCTTTCTTGTTTACGGCGGAGGAGGAGGAGGAGGAGGAGAGGGGGAGGAGGAGGAGGGGGGTTTGCGCGGATGGGGGATGGGTGGAGAAGATGAGGGAGGAAACGGTAATGAGGAGGAATGGGGGGGGGGGTGGGCGGGCAGGGAAGGAGACGGTGGGGGGGGGGGGGGGGTAGGGAAGTCTACCCAATCAAGTTTTTAAAACAGCACTCCAGCACTAAGCTCAAATTTACGACACGAGGGCACAAAACTGAGACCAACAACCACCAAAACCTCGAGAGCAAAGAGAGAACATCTCTATTGTCTCCTCCGAGCCACTGTTTACAACGCTAGCTACAATGATCGGTTTTGTCTGTATGCTCTTTCGCAGTGTGCCAATTCCTCCGCAGACGTTTTTTCTCTCTCTTGTCAAATTACTCCCCAACTATCAAGCCCCCCTCCCCCCCCTCCCCCCCCCCCCCCCATCATCCCCTCCAGTCCCCGTACCAAGACCCTGAAGAGACAGTCTGCACAGCGAAAGGAACCCTCGGCAATTCAAGTTGATGGATGGTGGTGGGAGGGGGTGGAGGAGGGGGGGGGGGGGGGGGGGGGGGGGGGGGGGGGGGGGGGGGGGGGGGGGGGCAAAAGGGGCAAAAGGGGAGGAGACTGGGAGGTAAAGAGGAAGTACGGAACGGGGGGTGGGGGGTGGGGGTGGGGGAATTGAATCCTTCACAGAGTGATCTCTCTTTGCTGTCATGACGTGGAAGCCTGTTACCAATAGCTGGGTACTTCAGCGGTGATTGTTGTTGACGTCACTGTCTTACGTGGCAATGTTTTTTTGATGACGTCATTTTGGCGATTTGCATGTCAAGTGATTAACTCCATGTTTACAAAGGGTTTTCTTTTCCTAAAATGTAGCAGGAATAAGCATACAGTAACAATTATAGGCCAAATCACCTAGCACAAGTGCAGACACAAACGACTCAAGACGAATGAAGAAATGTCAGCAGAGCATGACCACCGGCGTCCTAAGCGTATGATTGCTTTCTTGTTTCTTCCCCCCCCCCCCCTTCCCTCCCCCCCCCCTTCCCCCCTCCCGCTTTTATGTGCAATCCTGTCGTCATTTGTGCTGGAGAGAATCGCGGCCGTAGTAGGGCTAAGCCGCTTTCGTTTGGAGTGATGGGCATATAACTGTGGCAACCGGGAAGCAAAAAAGTTGTCTTTCTTGTTTGATATTCGCCTGTTTAGTGTGGACAGTTTCGTGCAGGGGCGGATGAGGACATGGGTACACAGGTTCCAGAACTCCCGTAACCACCCCCTGCGCTTGTCCGTTTTGTGTTTTGGTTGTTTGTTTGTCTGAATGAGAAGAGTCTTTGAGGATGTCCGCAACGGCTATAGCGTTATCACACACACAGACACACACAGACACACGCAACACACACAGACCACACACACACACACACACAACACACACCACACACACACACACACACACACACACACACAGAGGCCCGAGCCCACTCACCCATACACAGTCACCTGTCAAGGTGGTCCATTAGTGATGTTGGCCAGAGGACCATCGCATCCCAGATCAGCTAATGCCAGTGCAAAGGTCGCGCACACAATCTCAAATGTCTACGTTCAAGCGCTCACACCTCATTGTTGTCATCCTTTTGTTACTGTAGTTGTTGTCGTTGTTGTTATTGTTGTTGTTGTTTTGTTGTTGTTGTTGTTTTCAATGTTGTTCAGAAGGCAAATGCTCACACTTCGCTAATTTAATTATCATCGTTACTAATGTTTATTGCTGTTGTTATTGTTATCATTATCATTAAACACACAGTAATAGGCGTCAAATGTGCATTTTGTTCAGAAAACCCATGTTCACAATTTCTCTTTTTCATATCATCATCATCATCATCATTATCATATTTATAATAATAATAATAACATTAATAATAATAATAGTTATTATTATTATGATTATGATCATCATTATTGTTGTTATCATTATTATTATTATCATTATTATTACTATCATTATTATTATTATTATTATTATCATTGCATTATTTATCATTATTAATGTTGTTGTTGTTGCTGTTGTTTTAAAACATTCCTCATTCGCACTGTTCGGCACTGAAATCTGGCGCTCTTGGGATTCGTGCATCTCTTTCCTTCAGACTTCCACCCCATGCCTTGTGACGAGTGTGTTTACGTTCTGGAAATGGGGTGTTTCTAGGCTTAAAATAGATTCTTAATCAGACACTCCCCCCTCCCCCCCCCCCCCTTCTTCCCTCCTCCCCCCCCCCCCCCCCCCCCCCCCCCCTCCCTTCCCAGCTCTTGTCCGTTTCCGCTGACAGTACTGTCGGCATACAATATCGGGAGGATCAGAATGACGTCATTTGACAGGATATGATTTGATAGCGACAGCTTGTACCAGAGCGAGGTTTGGGGATAACACACAAGCGCACAACACGACATTACAGTACACACCAGACCACACAACCAAAATCCTCCTTGTTCAAAATCATCTCAGCATTTTCCTTTTTATCAGACTCTCTCTCTCTCTCTCTCTCTCTCCTCTCTCTCTCTCTGTCTCTGTCCTGACTTGTCTCTCTGTCTGTCTGTCTGTCTCTCTCTGTCTGTCTCTCTCCTCTCTCTCTCCTCCCTCTCCTCCTCTCTCTCTCTCTCTCTCTCTCTCTCTCTGTCTCTCTAATGCACATGTGTATGGCTTTTTTTTAAAACTATATATGGTAATGAGTTAGTGTGTCCATTGTGTAAGGAGTCTAATGAGGGCGAGCTTCATTTTGTTCTAACATGTTTCTGTTCTGACTGATCTACGAGTGAAATATATTCCAGCAAAATTCTATATGAATCCATGTTTATTTCGATTTTGTCTACTTATGTCATCGAAAGATGAAAGAATAGTACGTAAATTAGCATTTGTTTTGCATAAAGCCTTTCAGTCAAGGCAAACTCTTCTTTCGTGATTTGTGGTAGAAAACATGCTTGTAATGGATTATGAATTCTGCCTGAAATTGCATGATGATACATGTTAAACATTGTTATCGCCCCTCGTTCATATTTTTTCTCTCTCCTTGTTAAGTCGTCTCACCATTTCTCTCTCTCTCTCTCTCTCTCTCTCTCTCTCGCTCTCTCTCTCTCTCTCTCTCATTCGTCGTTCGTTCGTTCCCCCCACCCCTCTCTCTCCTCCCTTTCTCTGTCATTCGTTCTCTTCTCTCTTCTCTCTATCTCTCTCTCTCTCTCTCTCTCACTCTCCTCTCTCTCTCTCTCTCTCTCTCTCTCTCTCTCTAGCCATCCAATTTGGTCACCCGTTCCTATCCTCCCCCCCTCCCTCCTGTAATTCTCTCTCCCCCCACCCCCCCCGCTCCTACCTGCTCCCCATTTCTAACCCTCACAACCCTACTCTATTCCCACCTCTTTCCTCGTCATCCCTCCCCCCCCCCACACACACACACACACACACACTTCCCTTCTGTGTAAGAGGATTGCGACGAGGAAAAAAAGAAAGAGGATGAGAAGAGGAGTGGAGGGTGGGGGAGAAGAGGGGGTGAATCTGGATGATGGTTGATGGTGAAGACGGGCGGCAAATGGAGTGGGGGGGTTGGGGTGGGGTGGGGTGGGGTGGGAGGCCAAGGAGGGAGGAGAGGGGAAGGGGAGGGAGGGATGATTGGGAAGGGCGAGGGCAGGGACGGGGTGGGAGGGAGGGAAGGAGGGAGGGGGAGGTGTCACCACACGTGCGACTGTCAGGCTAGTATCGGACCAACACTGGCAGCAGAGTGGACGACATGGAAATTATCTGTGTTTCAGACGTGTGAGAGAGAGGAGAGAAGAGAGAAAGAGAGAGAGAGAGAGAGGAGAGAGAGAGACGAGACGACAGACAGACAGACAGACAGACAGACAGACAGACAGAGGCAGACCGATGGATAGACAGACGGATAGGCTGATAGCCAGACGGACAGATAAAAAAAAAGGGGGGGGGGGGGGGGGGGGAGAGAGGAGAGAGAGAGAGAGAGAGCCGAGAGAGAGAGAGAGAGAGAGACAGACAGACAGACAGACAAGACAGACGCACGACGCACGCATGCACACACACCACACACACACACCACACACACCCACACACACACGCACGCACGCACACACACACACCACACACACACATACAACACACACACACACACACACACACACACACACAGCAACGCACGCACCGCACGAAACACACACGCACACGCACGGCACACACGCACGCACCAACACACACACACACACACACACACACACACACACACACACACACACACACACACACTTAAACACAGAGACCCGCACAGACAGACAAGCAAAGGGTGGTGTGTAGGAGAACAGCTTCCAATGGGGGAAGGAGGAGGGGGGAGGGGTTGCAAAAAAGTAAGGGCAGATGGACGGACAGTCAGACAGACAGCCAGACAGACGAACAGACAGACAGACAGACAGACAGACAGACAGACAGACAGACAGACAGCACATCTTCGAATGGCAGAAGAAGAAGAGTTGAACTGAAGAGAGGGGCGGGAGAGGGTTTAGGGGGGCGGGGAGGGGGGGGTGGGGGAAAGGACGAAGGGAGGGGGGTCCATTCTATAAGCAAGCCCTGTCTGGCAACGCCGACCCAAATCTCCCGCCTGCAGGAAGTACGTCACGCGCGGAAGTGCCGGGGCTGCCGGGAAGGAGATAGAGTGGGACGGGCCCGCACGTGAGCCCTGAAAGCCCAAAGTGGGCCGCCACTCGTGTTGGTCGTCATTTTAGTTCTCGGACTCCTCTGTCTGTCTGCCTGTCTGTCTGTCTGTCTGTATATGTATCTGTCTGTCTGTCTGTCTGTTCGTCTCTCTGTTGGCTTGTATGTTTCTGTATATGTTCCTTCTCCCTTTATCTGTCTGCCTATGTATCTGTCTCTCTCTTTGTCTCTCTGGTCTATTATTTTTGTCTGTCCTGTCTGTTCCCCCCCCCCCTCTCTCTCTCTCTCTCTCTCTCGTTCTCTCTGTCTGTCTGTGCGTTCGCGCAAGCGTCTCTCTCTCTCTCTCTCTCTCTCTCTCTCTCTCTCTCTCTCTCTCTCTCTCTCTCTATCTAGTTCATTATCTCTCTCTCTCTCTCTCTCTCTCTCTCTCTCTCTCTCTCTCTCTCTCTCATAAAGATGTCGAAACGAAAGAATGACAAGAAACGCATTATTAGTTATTTTTCAACAATCATACCTGTCAATTATAACTCGCTTAATATATCATTAACATTGTCTGTACTTAGCTGCAGCCCCTTGATCTGTATGGGTGCTGAAGTGCAGGGTCTGGATGTTGCCACAGTTAGATTTGAAAAGGCCCATTTCTGTTCTCTACAGACGTTTTAAGGGTCCATATTTGAAAAGAAAAAAGCTCATGATTTATGTCATAGAGACAGTGGAGGTTATCCAATTGATATAAACTTTCGAATGAACCGTAATGAGATCTGGCTGAAGATATCACGGATGAACCGCACAGTTTTACCTTTGAAGCTTATAGAATGTTATTTTGGTTAGATTTACGAGGTGGAGCACATGGGCGTCAGGTGTTCGCAAGATGTTGTGGATTTGTATGGCTGAACCAGGATGTGAAAATGTTAAATGTGTTTTGTTTTGGTTTGTTTTGTTTGTTTGTTTGCAAACATGCCGTCAGAGACTCATTCATAACAGAAGGTAAAACTGGCACGAACACATTCAAGAAAGGGATAGGATTTTCAGGGTACAGAATGTCTAATCATCCAATAATTGTGAAATATTTCTTTCATATAATGCTAAGAGACACCCTGTTTTCTATGACGATGTTCAGATTAGGTATGTTCAATATTGCCGTGCATCGTAATGGGTTTCTGACAGCAGTGTGAAATGCTCAGAATGTGAAGAGACAAACGATGACGAATACACTTTTTGTTCTTCCCTGCTGTCAGTGGCCTACAGTAAAGGATATATGTTATATTTAAGTACTATGCAAATCCATGTCAGTTTCGTGACTTTATTAAAGACGAATGAAAAAAACTCAAATTTTTAAATTTTGCGAGGAGTGTGTTACATATATTTACACAGAGCCTTAGAGAGGCAAGCTGTTGTGTTTAGTGAATAAAAATGTATGACGAATGAAAAAAAAAACTGTGAAGGATTTATGCATACATTTGTACACAGCCTTTAAGAGATGAGCTGTTGTGTTTACTTGATAAATGTACTGATACGCCGATGCTGCATGAATACTGCTAGTCTAGTCTGAAGTTAATATCTGAGTACGTTGATTATGCACCATGCATTTGAATAATTGTTGTTGTTTGTTCTACTTTCCGTGCTAGGTTTTGAGTGTAAGCCCCCTGAAGAAGGGGCTGTGGCCTATTCTGAAAAAAAAGTCATTTCATTTTATCTTAGTTCAGTTCAGCTCAGTCCAGTTTATCTTTTCTCTGCACCCCCCCCCCCCCCAGCTCTCTCTCTTTTGTCTTCCTGTCTGTCTGTCTGTCTCTGTCTCTCTCTCTCTCTCTCTCTGTCTAGCTGTCTGTCTGTCTGTCTGTCTGTCTGTCTGTCTGTCTCTCTCTCTGCATGCGTGTGTGAGTGTGTGCTCCATGGCCCCCACCTCTTCTTTCCTATCCTTTACTCACTGCCTTCGCGCAAGTTTTACAGTTAAAAAATAAATGAGCGCTTTAAACTAATTTCAAATAATTGATCACGATTAGAAACATCATTAAGATTTGGGGGGGAGGGGGGGGGGGGGGGGCGGTTGGTTTCGAAAACAAGGGACATCTGTTGCGTTTAACATCAAGCAATGTATGGTAGAATTATTCCGTCGTTTTCCAACAAGATCATAATACCGTATCTCCGATAAATTAGATATTGTTCTAAATCATATCTAACTTGAATTATTTTCCATTTTGTATTTGTGGATTAAAAAAAAAAATCACCCACAGCGATAGCAAATCTGGTGTCATCTGATATCGTTTCGCGTTATATACCCGAATAAAATCTGTTGAATCTTTAAGATATCGTTGTTTGTTTGCTTTTTTAAAAATTCATTTTTACCTGTTCAACATCTTTTCTTTTCGTAGCGTCTTTTCCAAATCTTTGCGAGAACATCTATAACGCCATAAAAAAATACGAGAATCCTTGCAATGTCACAAAACTGAGTTTTTCTTTTTTTCTTTTTTTTTTTCGCTGTTTTGGTCGTTGTTATGTCGTCATCTTCATCATGTTGCTCTTCATAACCATATCTTACTTTTCCTTCTTTTTATTTCGTTATTTCATCCCATACCAGTCATATGCATTTTCCCTCTTTTAATCATCATCATCATCATCATCACTCATCATCATCATCATCATAATCATCATCATCATCATCATCATCGTGAGTAACGGCAACCGTAGTACCAACATCAGCAGCATCAACACAAGCAGCAACAATAGAAACAGCAGCAGCAGTAGCAACATCAATAGCAGCAGTATCAACATCAACAACAACAGCAGTATCAACATGACCGGCATCAGCAGTATCACTATGAGCAGTAGCAGCAGTATCAACATCAGAAGCCGGCAGTATCAACATCAACAGCAGCAGTAGCATCAACATCAACAGCAGTAGCAGCAGCAGCAGCAGCAGCAGCTCAGCAGTACAACATCCGCACCAAGCAAGTATCAAACAAACCAACAGAAGCATTGGAAAGGTCCATGACATTTCTTTAGCATCGCTCAACCACTCATTTTAAGATGCTCTACCATTCAAAATTCAAACCAAATGGAACTTGAAATTAGGTCCGATATTCATTTACATTTTCTTCTAAACTATTGACAAAATTAAACACTAATCAAAAAAAGAAATTAGCTGTGCGTTTTCCAGTAAGTCCCATCCCAAACTGGGAGCTTTTTAAGGCAAAGTTTGATTATAACTATACACAATTGTCCAAGCTTGATAACATCAATGTTCTTGCATATGAAGCTAGATCCCATATGAACGATTTTTATCCCAATCATCTAAAAATCTTCACTGATGGTTCTTTATTAGACAATCAGGCAGGCTGTGGTTTTGTCATCCCCACTTTAAAAACTGAGAAATCTTTTTTTACCTAGGTAAGGACTTCTCCATTTTCACAGCTGAATTAATAGCAATTTTAATGGCTATTCAATATGTCATTGATACACCATTCAATTTTCTATGGTGCACTCTTTTGTGTAGACTCTAAATCAGTTCTCCAAGCTTTAGAATCAACAAATCCGAAAAAAAAACCGGGCTGAAATCATCACAGAAATTAAAGTACTTATTATTCATGTTCTTATATCAAGGGGTATCGCAGTTGATTTTTGCTGGATCCCATCTCATTGTTCAATATCTGGAAATGAATGGGCTGATCGTACAGCTCGGGGCAGGTGCAAAAAAAAAAATCTTTTAAATCCAAGGATATTCCCATTCTTTTAAGTTTACAAGAAGGTTACTCTCTATTACAAAAAGCTTCTTTTGAAAATTTTGAAAAGATATATAAAGAGTACATGCTTCCCAAAGTACATAAGCCTAATTCTTCAATAAAGTGTTGTTTAAATGCTCGATCACATTTTTTTTCAAAACAGAATTCATTAATGAATTATACATTTTATCAAAAAAATGTCAACAAACACCCAAAACACCGCAAAAAAAATTGTTTCACTGTTTTACAGACTTAGGTTAAACGCTTTCAAAACCAAGTTCATAAAAAACATCCAATGTGTATGCGGGGCTGTTGATAGTTGTACAACAACACATATTTTGTACTTTTGTCCTTATTTTTGAATCAGCTCTATCAAAATTCAGAAAAGATGAATCTAAATGCATTTTCCAAGAACCTGTATTTCTTTTGAACTTTGTTCAGAACTTAATGATGATAAGTCAGTCGGCTCGTTTTTATGATTTCTGCATAATTTAGACTGTTTTTGTTTTGACTATTGCAGTTTGATTTGTTAATGTTGATTTTTGCTAAGGAAAACAATACATAAAAACACAAACTCGCCCGCACCATTACCCCAAAACACTAACACACACACACACACACACACACACACACACACCCACACACCCACACACACACACGCACAACGCACACGCACACACGACACACACGCAACACACACACACACACACACACACACACACACACACACACACACACACACACATTAAAGCATAATATTGCAAACTGAATTGTTCATGTATGAGAGACAAGGGTCATGGCAGTCAAGTCACAGACTTTAGAGTTTAAAATACTAATGGCAATTGGTATAAAAAAAAAACACCTCTTGAAGACATTCTTCTGTGCTCTGGGCATTCTGTAGCGTCTTCGTGATGGAAGTTTTTCAAAGTGGCAGTGGAGTGGGTGTGAGGGATCAGAGGTAATATTCACAGATTTCCTGATTACAGAAACAGTACAGACTTCTCTGAGAGCAGAGATTTTTCCCTATAACCTTACTTGCCTGATTGACAATTCTGGCGAGCTTTGCTCGATCTTTCTCTGACAAGATTTGAATGACAGACAGTAATGTTGAATGACATTAGACTTTGTATTAAACTTACATATACCTTTTCTAGTACATGTTGACTGACATTAAAACTACGTAATTTTTCAACAGAAACAACCTTTGATTTTTTTTTTTTGAAGATACTGAGAATATGTTGACTAAAAGACAGCTTATGGTCAATGTGTATACCAAGATATTTGAAACAGTCAACAGTTTCTATTGTCTGTCCATTTATCACAACTGGTTGAAATGAACTATCTGATGTTGAAAAGTTTAATACAAGTTCTTTGGTCTTACCACAATTAAGTTGCAAGAAGCTGGAAGAGCACCAATCCTGTAGTTCTAAGATGTGACTGAAGTATGCTTGCTCATTTATAGAGTCTTCTTTAAACAAAAGACTTACAAGAAGCCATATCATCAGCATATTTAAACAGGTTCAGAAGTGCACCCTGGATTTTAATTCCATTTGTGTAAATTGAAAATAACAAAAACGAGAGAACACATCCTTGAGGAGCACCTGGGGAGACAATTCCTCTGACAAGCAACGATTCATTAATACTCTCTGGGGTGGGTTTTCAAGAAACGTTCTGACCCACTTGATAACAACCCACCCCAACCCCCCTCCATTTATAGAAAGATCAAGAAGTCTGTTAAGTAGAGTGTGAATTTGCATGGTGTTAGAAGCTCTACTAAAATCCACAAACAAGATTCTTATTTCTTCTGCTGCTGGAGATGCTCTGCGACCATATTTACCAGAGTTTGTGTGGCATCCTCCGTGCCCCTTCGGGTCAGTATGCGAACTGAAAAGGTGATCAGAGATCCTGAGGACAGAATATGTTTTACTGATCACACGTTCCATGCACTACAGACAAACGAACTACCAGACAACAGGCGGCGATACTATGGTGATGTGACGAAGAAAACAAGAAAGACGACAGTATAAAGTACAGTAATACGGTGGCAAGAATCCACCCACCCACCCACCCACCCGCTCCTCCTTTCTTCTTCACGCACCTCCCCCTTCATCACCTTCCCCCTTGCCCCTTCCACTCCTCTCCGCCTCCCTCTCTCCCATCCCCAACTCCCACCCCTTCTCCCTCCTGTCTGAGAGCAAGACATTCGATCTTGTCTGGGGCACAGGACGTGGGGCTAAACGTTTGGTCCCTTCGGTCTGGCTTCTGTAAAGATGATTTTGATTGTAGATTAAAAGCAGTATTCAATGATGACGATGACGAGGATGATAAGGTTGTTGATGATGATGATGATGATGATGATGATGATGATGATGATGATAATGATGGTGGTGGTGGTGGTGGTGGTGGGGTGTGGTGGTGGTGATGGTGATGATGATGATGAATGATGATGATGATGATGGTGTGGATGATGATGAGCTAAACGTGTGGTCCCTTCGGTCGGCTTCCTGTAATGGTGGTTTTGATTGTAGATAAAAGCAGAATTCAACGATGATGATGACAGTGATGTGAGGATGATGATGATTAGGATGATGATGAATGTTGATGATGATCCGACTTCTAAATGATGATGACGATTTCGATCCGATGCTTTTATTTCAATAAATGTTGATCCTTTCGGTCGGCGTCCTGGATGATGATTTGGATTGCAGATAAAAGCAGATTTCAATGATGGACGATGACAATGAGGAGCGGGAGGAGGAGGAGGAGGAGGGAGGAGAGAGGAGGAGGGAGGTGGGAGGAGGAGGAGGATATAGTAATCATCATCATCGTCGTTGTCGTCGTCGTCCGTTGTCATCATTGAATATTACTTTTGATAGTAGTCATCATCGGCCATCGTCATCATCATCATTACCGTCTTCATCATCATCATCTTACCGTCATCATCATCATCCTTGTCATCATCATCATCATCATCATCATCATCATCATCATCGTCATCATAAACACTCAACATCATCATTCATCATAATGAACATCACCATCATTATACCATTGATTATCATCATCCTTACGACAAGGAAAAAAACGAATAATAATTATGTTTTATGTTAGGAAGTAGTTCTCTTGGTTTACTTTCACTGGTTAAAAGGCAGCGCTTCTTTATCTTCTTTTTTTTCTGTTTTATCGCTGTGTCATCACGCACGCACGCAACGCACGCGCGCGCACACAACACACACACACACACACACACACACACACCCCACACACACACACAACACACCACACCCATACACACCGATGTAGGCCCAAATTTGAACTAGACCAACCTGAAATTGTCTTCGTGTCAGACTTCTGTTATAACGCTCACAGAGAGGGGTGTAGGAGGAAGAAGAGGAAACGAGGGAAGAGGTAGAGCATACGCGCGCGCGCGCGCGCGCGCGCAAGCGAGGAGAGAGATGAGAGAGGAGAGAGCGAGAGGGAGAGAAGGAGAGCCCGAGATGAGAGAGAGGAGGGAAGGAGAGAGAGAGAGAGAGAGAGTAGAGGGGGAGGAGCGATGAGAGAGACGAGAGAGAGAGAAAGGCACACACGCAACACACAACACACACACACCACACACACACACACACACACACCACCACACACACACACCACACGCAACACACACACACAAAACAACACACACAATCACAGCGGAGGGATGGGTACAGCGACATGGAATATGAAGAAGACAACAACAGGCACCAACAAAGAGAAGAAGGGAAAATCTGAACATCTGAAAATATGGTGATTGTCTCCCTTGTTCTCGCCAAACCAAAAAAAATAAGGTATTTTCAGTACACAAAATACAGCCAAGTCATACAGGACTGCGCGGGCTGCTCATAACCACGAAGAAAACAAGCAACAACACTAGGAAATGGCATATGGGCTGTTACGGGTCAGACATGGCTTCGACCCACTAGCGACACGAGCAGGTTTCAGCTGACGATTGGAGCAGGCGGGTAGAACCGCCCAAAAACAACTGGTCATCTGTCATGATAACGGTACATTTCAAAAGACCTTGCGGGCGCCCATTTCGACCTTTCTGTTTCGAACACTGCAGGATTACATACTGATCGGATATTAAACCCGATCACTCCGGCGCGACTCAGTGCCTGTTGAGGGCATGTGACCTCTGATTTTCAAATTATAGGTGACATCTAGCGTGAGAATGGCAGAGGAAACAACTTGCGTGAAGCGAGAATTAAAACATCTTTTAAAAAAAAATGAAATAAGAGGTTAAAAAAGGGAGCGGAGGGGGTAGGGGCGGGGGGTTGTGGCCAGGATTACGTGTGTACATTCTGTATAAAAACGCAAAAGAAACATTATTAGGTTCAAATATTGGTCACATTCTTTCTTGTTCTGCAAGTCCACACTTGAAAGTGCAAACGACACTGCTCGGCAGTCTTTTTTATTAATTTTTTTTTTTTTCCCTAACAGCATTTCCTGCCAAGCCCCATTAACGCAGGCCTCTCTCACACCGCTGATCAATGTCGGCTGCATCGTGTCGCCGGCAATGTGTCTCGCGATGACGGAGAGTGCCCATAGAAGATTTGAACACCGTCGGTTTCGAGGAATCTGTAAGTTTCTGCCCGATAGGATGTGAGGCCCCCCGGGGATGAGGATGGGGTGGTGGTGATGTGGAACAGTGGAAATTCAGAGCAGATTTCTTGCTTTACCATTTCCACCACGAGGCCATTATCTCTTGGTCTTGTGGGTTGTAGTTCGTAGTATGCTCTGCTTGCTTGTATGACCGACGCGCGTGCTTTTCCTCTTTGTTTTTTTTTTTTTTCTTTTCTTTGGAATTAATTTTTTTTTTGTTGTTTTCTTTTTTTTTTTTTTTTTGCTCGTAAAAACGTCAGTGCTTCTGTTCCCAGGCCCAGACTCTGACTTGAAAGGGGCGACCACCTGTGGGTTTATGCAGCAAAGCCTCTACTATCAAAGACCGTCTGGTGCGGGATCCTGGAACTGGTTGGCTTGCACCCCCAGGCTAAGCACGGTGGATTAGACAGTAAACCTCGGAAAACAATCCCGGCAGACTGCATTCTTATCAAGGATGGCCAGCACACTTGGAGAAGACCGACATCGAAATCAAATCTCAGCAGCATCGGTTTGATAGACCATTACCAAGCCATCGTCCCAGGGAACTGACTCGAATGTCTAGGACACATGGATCTTTTTGACAATGACGGGGTCTTCCATTTAGGAATACAGCACAAGGACACAACAAAAATTGAAAGCCGACATGTGGAGGTGGAGGACCCTATTTTACAACGTGCATAGCAGCAACAGAATGTACCTTTTTTCAATGATACAAGTCGTTCGTTAGCAACATCATTTGTATAGCAGCCCCCCCCCCCCCCCCCCC
Source organism: Conus betulinus (assembly GCA_016801955.1). Lineage (NCBI taxonomy): Eukaryota > Metazoa > Mollusca > Gastropoda > Neogastropoda > Conidae > Conus > Conus betulinus. Next base: position 14,198 of record JADBJO010000447.1, read on the forward strand.
CCCCCCCCCCCCCCCCCACCCCCACCCCCCCCCCCCCCCCCCCCCCCCCCCCCCCCCCCCCCCCCCACCCCCCCCCCCCCCCTTCAGCTAGAAAACTGGAATAAATCCAGCATAGAAAAAAAAACTACACACATTCTGTTTTTCATTTCAAAACACACTGTGGCTTTGTGAAGCTCGCTGTGACTTTTAGACTCGTTTGTTGTTTCGTATTCCGTTGCCATAATTATGCAGTCTGGGTAAAGCCACCATCATAAGACCAGGTATCGTGAGCATACATGAGACAAATTGACTCTTATTAACGGGGGAACAGCGTTTACTCGTTTGGAACGTTTTCTAGCCGGTGACCGGAACAGACAGATCGAAGCGGACACCCTCATGCCAGTCAAGGCCATTCTTGAGTGGACTACTTTTCTCCTTCTTCAAACTATTGTCCAATTATATGATCTACACACTCCTACTGCAAACTTTCTTGGTGCTTCATTGCGCGGAGTTTCAATTATCGCTCCAGCATCGTGGGGTTACACGTACCCCAGTCGAGAGGTTCGAGAGGGAAAAGGACCGCGTAACATGTCGTGTATACATGTTCAGGTATATGTTAAGGGAGGTAAATTATACAAGCTTGGTTGTCACACCAACGATTTCCTAGCAGGTCTAATCGTTTGTGGGCAATCTGAATAATATGATCTAAAGTTTGCACTGTGGATTTTGATTTAGTATATTATATATGTGGTAAAGCAATAATATTCAAATTTACGTTTGACCCACTTCGAAAATAAATGAATGACTACAAAACTTAGGACAGA